>JAHWFP010165161.1:0-13009 GCA_023313725.1 Lithobius niger | reverse complement strand
TATGGGTTTTGAAGGGCATAACTACAAGGTGCACTACATAAAAATGGAGGGAAAAACAAGGGAAGAGCATAAAATAACGTTGTTTTCTCCAACAACAAAAATTGCGCCATTAAGTCTAAGAAATCACTCTTCACAGCATCGGCTTCAGTATGACGCCCTTTTGTTTCTCTCTGCAGTGCACCTTGCAGGTAGCCCATTAAGGGTCCAGCGTAGAGTTATATACAATAATACTACGTCGTTTCACTGCTCTACTCCGACTCAGGCTTTTGGTTCTCTCCTCCACCCACCGGTATATTTTCGGCCCTGAATTGCGATCATCCTCTGTAGTGTAATATTAAACGACCAAAGCAGGTTATACTATCCGTCTGCAGTCTGCCACTACTGCAGTCTGCCACTTCTTAGCTTACTTCCAACACGTTCCTATAAAAAAAATTATCAAATGATCGTGCAATATTAAATTCTTTGATATTTGGGGTTGATCTGATTGACAGCTTACATAGATGGAATTCGCATTTACAGGTTTAAAGTGTGCGCGGCTTATCTTGAGTTCGCTGCAAAACGAACACAGATAATAGATTGTAAGTTTTTGGTAGCAGAGTGCCTTGTTGATATCCAAAATGGATACAGAAACAATGGCCGACGTCGATTAAACCCGCTCCCTCCAGGAAGACGTAGTCGCTCATAAAATATATTCCAGGAATCAAGATACGCCGCGCCCACAATACAGATTTAGTGATTTGCAGAAATTATGAATTCGTGTTAATTAACAAATGTTAACACTTATTGTTATTGTTGCAAAACAATAATTTGCTTCTGATTTACACATTTTTGCGGATTTTCACCTCCACTGCATTCATTCAGTTTACTCGATTTTTAGTCACTATTGATTTTAGTTTCATAATTTGTTACCAGAAATAAATATATATAAACTGCTGTAAATGATAATTATAAAGGTGAATTTGGAAATAAACCATCAGCAAAAAATGCACACTGTGAATAACGTACTACAGTAAGCCACCTGTATGGACTTAACGTTTCAATCAAGGGATGTGTTTTGTATTCGAACCGGTGACCCACTTTATTACCCGATCACCACCGATCGCCACTGCTTTTACCGATATGGCCAGTTGCCCACTGGCATAAAGATAATTCACTGAACCCGTTACTAAGGCCAAAACCGTAACCAAGGACTCCCTTCGACTCCTCCTTTGTTGAGATTTATAAGTGTACAGTGACGTGTATTCATTCCTTCTCTATTGCTTACGACCGAGCACAGTTGTGACCTTAATAACGAGTTCAGTAAGTTATCGTTATGGCAGTGGACAAGCCATGTCGGTTAAGGTAGTAGGGCAGTGATTTCGGGATGGACTGGGTCGCTGGTTTGACTCCAGGCCACATCACTTGAACGAGACGTAATTGTGCATAAAGGTGGCTTACTGTTACTGCGTTATTTCTAAAGTGTGCGCGGCCTATCTTGAGTTCGCCGCACAACGACACAGATAATCGATTGTACGTTTTTTGGCGGCAAAGTGCCTTGTTGATATCCAAGATAGGTACAAAAACAATGGCGGCCGTCGATTAAAATACTTACAGGACTCACGGCGCACACAACAGTGTGCAATTTTCGTTTATGGCTTACAGATTTCGAAGTCAGAGATGTAGGGTAAGAAGAATGGGAGTTCAGTCGCACAGTACAAAACTACCATTCGCAACTTTAAGTAAATTTTTGGTTCTTGGCAGCAACAAACCGTTATAAATAAAACTGAAGATATTTCCTCTCGTATGTTGCCTTTCATCAGGGCTGCAATGCGTTGCAGGGAAGCAGAACTTCCATGCTGCGTAGCTAACAAGGGCCGGACAAAGAGTTACTTGACGTTACTAGGAAATAGGCTTGGGCCTATTGTAGGCGGAGCGAACAGACCTTTATTTCAGATTTATATTTATTGTTTATTTTAATGACTGTACCATATCTGTCAATGCTCCTTAAAAATATAGGAGAAATGCTGGTAATTATCTAGAATAACTACTATGCAAGCTAGCGACTTAATTCACCTACCTATCGATTCCTTTCGTCGTAAAACGTGCAAAAATCATAACGAAAACGTGCGCAAACGCTTATTTATTTAAAAGAATTTATTAAAACACGTTAAAACGCTACTCACAACAAGCTAGAAGCTGCTAGAAGCGGCCGCCATTCAACGCGATGATACCGCAACATAGAAAACCTGATTTCACCCACAACTTTACTAAACGAAAATTATCTCTTTCCAAGGCAGACGGTGATATTTGGGGCCGGAATCACAGTACGCAGGGGCGCGCTTCGCGCGCAATATTATATACATCGAGAATTGGTGTAATCAGAAAAAATTTGACGCAAGCATTTGTGAAACAAGGAAGTGGCATAATTTGTTCCTTGTTTCACAAATGCTTGCGTCATACTATTTCTGATTACACAAATTCTCGATGTAAATAATAGTGCGCGCGAAGCGCGCCCCTGCGGACAGTGTTTCATACTGTAAAGAAATATTGATATAAAAATAAAATATAAGCATAAAATTCTCGTCTGCTTCAGCTATTGCGTCGTAAATGAAGGTCATTTCCGTTTGCTGATGTTCTGGTCGAAATCAGGTTTTCTATGTTGCGGTATCATCGCGTTGATTAACGGCCGCTTCTAGCTTGTTGTGAGTAGCGTTTTACCGTGTTTTAATAATTTTTTTTTTTAATAAATAAGCGTTTGCGCACGTTTTCGTTATGATTTTCGCACGTTTTACGACAAAAGGAATCGATAGGTAGGTGAATTAAGTCGCTAGCTTGCATAGTAGTTATTCTAGATAATTACCGAAACGCTCATTCGGCTAAGTTTGGGTTATTTGCCTTTTGGTGTGATATATTGGTATTATTTGCAGGTTTTTGTCTTATTATAGCTTTATTTTCAAATAGGCCAAAGCTATCTTTATTAATATAATTTATTAATATTATATTAATAGGCTTTCGTTTGCTCCATCATTTTGTGTCTGTTTAGCTACTTTCACATCTGACACTAAATTAATACAGATGCAAACCTGAGCACGGAATCGAACCCACGACCTTTGGAACCAGAAACCGAGGTCTCTTCCAAAGGTCGTGGGTTCGATTCCCCGCTCAGGCAGTCTGTCATATAAGTACAAAAGGCAACGTAAATAGGTTTGCTTCTGTATTAAATCGAGCCTTCGGCTTTCAGTCCTGTGTTCCGACACTAACGATGTGAGCCATCGCCGCCGATAAAAATAAAACGGCACGTTTGTCATGGCTGGTTGGGCTGCCGCCGCTACTAATTCTAACATTGTTTACAACAATAATTACTGCCGCGCAAAGTGCCTTCCCTAGATTACAAAATGTTAATAATAAAGCATTTAACTGTAAGCCAAACAATCATCTGAGCGATAGTTTTTAACAATAATTAAAAAATTCAGCAGGTTGGCAATGCTGTCGCTGGTCTAACACTAGTCTTGACAACGCCACCAACGAAAATATTGATGCGCACACCTCTATCATGCACGGCGACAGAGATCTTAAAACCATATTATAATCCATCAGTAACGATCACAATATTGTAGGTCAAAACGTGTTACCTCTTCGGCCTACTTTAGCCTTTAGGCCTAATTTGTAGCTTTTAGGCCTAATATTTAGTCGTCATTTTTATTTCGTAAGTAGCAGCTGCGTTTGAGATTAAGCCTATTCATTAATGCACCACGGTTTCGAGTCCACACGTTGTCGTGGCAACGAGGAATATTTAAACTATTAGATGCAGACATGTTGTTTCGTGCTGTGTTGAAATGCTTCGTCCGATGTATAGTTCGTTTTATATGTATAGCTTCGCCGTGATACGACGATTTCGGTTTCATATTCGGGATTCCCATCGCTAGTGTAAAAACCAGTTTCGTTGCCATGCTGAATGTAATCCCTCCAAGCATTCGTTTTTTCAAATGATGCTGAGGTGTATCGTACCGGAATCCTTTTGTTTTTTATGTTTGCGTTTCTTCCTGTAGTGGTTGAATGCAAGGGCCAATTGTTATTATTTCATTGAATTACGTCGAAAAAGGTTATCCGCTAGAAAGAAGAAACGAAAATTTTATTTTCCGTGTTTTTTTAAGTTCACTTGACTGCCACCAGCAAGGTCTATGCGTCGTCGGAATTCCTTAACTATTCACGATTCCAACTTTACAATGGTGACTGTTAGAAATAAATTCGAAAATTTGTTATTTCTTCCGTAATAATTGTCGATTTACGTGAAATTTTGGCTCAGCAATACTATTTGGGGTATCAAGCGTTGTACCAAATTTCATTCCAATCCGATCTTTCGTTTGGGCTCCACCCAGACTAAAAATGTGCAACCAACGGACCAACCAATCAACATTTTACAATTTGGTGTCCGTTATAGGCTACGCTTCGCTCGCTCGCTCGCTCCACCAATTATCGAGTGTACCTCCTGTCTCTGGTATTTACAAGGTGCACGATTACCACCACACTGAGAAGAATTTTTAAAACGAACCCTCATCTATACTGGATATCATGTTATCATTCTCACAACTTTAAACTACGATTACAACAAAAAAGAATGACCGATCATTCTGAACGCCACACCGTCAAATCTCGTTTTAGCCTTCACTTGCAAAATTCCAAAAAACCAACTTGCCTTCACTGGAATTTTTTTAATCTCCCGTTGGCGTACTTGTCCGTTTTCTTGCTTCTGTCTTCGTTGTAAATTCTCCACATTGATCATGTACGATTCAAAATTCTTAACGACCTTAGGGGGGGGGGGGGGGGGTTGTCACCAAATGACAAGCTGCAGCATCTATAGCCGTATGCCGCTATCTAGTTCTGTCTAGCCATTACTTTCAACAGGCGAAGGAACACACAAGTAAATTTCTATTTACTCAACAAACAATCCACGTGCCTCCGTAATTACCGAGTGTAAAGTTGGTGCGCCCACGTGCACCAGGCAGCAAGCGGTAAAGTTGAGCGTATAGCGACATCACGGGCGCTTTTTTCTATATATCGACCGTTTTGAAACGCAGATTTTGAACCGCTAGATGGGCGCCATCTAGTGACAGTGATATCGTTTAACCTTGACCGCTTGCTCCCTGGTGCACGTGGACGCACCAACTTTACATTCAATAATAAAGGAGCACGTGGATAGTTTGTTGTGTAAAAAGAAATTTCTTTGCGTATTGCTTCGCTTGTTGAAACCAAGTGCTGCATAAATAATGGTCGACGACGCTTGATGCTGGAACCTGTCATTCGGTAAATTGGCTCCTTTAGGGCGCGTTTACGCAACGGCTCGCCTTTGCATTCTCACAGCTAGAAGCTAGAAATCATCTGCAATTACAACATGGCGGCGGTTTTAGCTATGTCGACTTGCAATGAAAACACTGAATAATCCGAGTTCGGAAGCGGCTGTGAAAATTTCGTCAGGAGGAATTCTTTATCTTATTGTCACGGATTATAAGACTTAAAGCATTTACTCAAACGACGTCGGATTTAGCTAATCCAGATGGCTTTGTTACTATGGCAACGACAACTTTGCCATTGTGATTATATTATAGCTGCGAGAATGCAAAGGCGAGTCGTTGCGTAAACCCGGCCTTATTCTCAGGAGCGTTAGTTTGTTAGCTTTACCACGCTTCTGCAACGAAGTTAACTTTCTATTATGTTTGTTCATGGTTTCGTAATATCTATAAAGGCTTCACTTATTCGCTTAGCCTCCGATTCTGCCACTAGTCGCGCTGCGAGCCCACTGTAAAACGGGCTGCTCTAAACAGCTGAATTGAATTACGGAAGTTACGTGACGCGTGGTAAGCGAATTTTAAACGGGAAACATTGCATTGCGTTTATTATTAAAGGGGTGTATTATTAAAGTTAACAATAATGGCTTGATGCTGGGTACCTCTTCGTGCACTAGGAATCGAAATAAAGGCTCAAGAGGGTAAATTTCGTTAAATTCAGACAGCCGAAGAACCATGGTACGGCATTATTGTACTGTGTGTTGCGCTACAGCATTTTTAATTATCATTAAAAATGGGTTAATGATCCTTTCACGTAGCAATAAATCTTCCGAGGACTTCAAGGTAAGTCATCGTTAACGTAAATAATGTTTAGGTTTATTTACAGGACGTTAGCCTTCACAGGCCATCTGTCCTATCATATACTCACATTATTCACACATTATTCACATTACAGAGCACCTTACAACTACATTTAAAGTAGCCCCAGGCCCTAGCACAACTGACCCGCAGTAAAACGTCCCGTGGCGCCGCAATACGCTGCCACTGCCCTTAACCTGGCACCACAATGTCTGGTAAATAATGTAAATAATGTTCGTTTAGTTCTACAACACTAGAAATGCTAATAATGAGACTAACACCTTGTTTTTGGCACATTCTGCTAGCACTAATCAATGCTTTGTTTACAGTGTGTAGCGTTTGCTTTCAGCACGCCTAGCGGCAGTTTTTGAAAGTTTTGGAAGTTTTAAAAGTTTTGTACTGCGCATTACGCTACATCATCTTTTATTAGCAATTATAATGTGTTAAATGATCCATTCACGTAGCAGTAGATCCTCCAAAAACTTCAAGGTTAGTCACCGTCAACTTCAATAATGTTCGTTTAGAGCTGCAACACTAGCAACGCTAATAATGAGAAGAATACCACGTTGTTTTCCGCACGTTCCACTAACACTAATATTGTGTGCGCGGCGTATCTTGAGTCCTGGAAGTATTTTATGAGCGGCTGCGTCTTCCTGGAGAGAGCGGCTTTAATCGAAGGCCGCCATTGTTTTTGTAACCATTTTGGATATCAACAAGGCACTCTGCTACCAAAAACGTACAATCGATTACCTGTGTTCGTTCTGCAGCGAACTCAAGATAGGCGGTGTACACTTTAACCAACGGTATGTGTGTAGTTTGTAGCGTCTGCTCTCAGCTCGCCTGGCGGTCGTTTTTGAAAGTTTCGGAAGACCTGTTGTGCCAAAGGGAGCGTCAAGACTTTATTATATGTCTATGCACCAATAGTAAAGGCTTGAGGCTCGTTTTGGCACAGCATACGAGCCACGTCATCTAAAACTTCCAAAAATCGCTGCTATAGGCGTTCTAAAAGCATACTCTACAAACTGTACTCAACGTTGATTACAGGATTTGGAACAGGCTGTCGAATGAAGTACAATGGACGCCCCGAAGCCAACACTTCGCAGTGCGCCTTGCTATTGTGTGTAGTGATGGTGCACTCGGCCGATAGCTGAAAACCCTGCTCGAAGTCGAGCGCTGGTCGTTAGGCAGAAACCTTAATCAGTTGGACCCGCTTCTTGCACCCGGTCCGTTACCGTTGGCGTATTCCTTTATTCAGACACGTATTAATTCGATGAGTCTGACAGTAGTTATTCAGTTGATGTTTGGGGTTAGACTTAGCCCGGTATTTTTGACTTGTTCACAATAAAAATGTTAAAACACTAAAAAACAAGTGGCTACAGCGACTACCTAGTCACATCCGGTCTTCTGTACAGTTCTGCTACTACCGGTAGTGACGCACACTTCTCTATCACGCATTGCAACAGCTATCTCTATTATATAATCTAAAAGCAGTAACCACCAGAATTGCCTTTAAAATGTGTTAGCTTTTAAGCTTATTTTACATTTTAGGCGTAATGTCAGCGTTTAGGCCTAATTTACAACTTTCATTTCGTAAGTAGCAACTGACGGAGATTTGGGTTGTATGCAGTAAGCCTATTAATTTTTGCAACACGGTATGCCTCCGGGCACACAGTTACAGTGTTACAACGTAATGCGCAACGTAGCCTAATATAGATCAGTGGTAGTAGGGAAGGGACAGGAGAGAGACGCTGTTGAGAAAGCCAGCAGTGATTCGTAGCATCTTGACGTTGCCATGGTAACGTGATTTTAGGCTTAATTTTCATTTTTTAGGCCTAATTTTTTTAAGGGCAGTTTTATTTTCGTAAGTAGCAGAATTTGTAGAATTTGGTTCGACTGTAAGCCTATTCATTCATGTGCAATGCGACAAGACTCTTTTATACGAAGCTGAAATGCTTTTGTTTTTACGGCTGCGTTAACACAAATCCTTAGGATTTCAATTCGACGATGATGCTTATTATTTAATCTAGTTACGTCGAAAAAGTCTATTAGCTATAAGGAGGTATCGATGTTTTAATTTGCCATGTTATTTAACTAACTTTTGACACTGAATCGAACGTTGTAAACAGTGGTCGTCAATTTCTGGTACCGTTGCGAAGTTGAAAAAAGCGACGGACGGACGGACAAAGTCGTTGCAATAGTCTTCTCAGCCGGTACGGCTGTACAGAAGGCTGAATGTGGGAACTGCCACATATATTGTGGACTTCACACAACCGCCATGTTATAAAATTCATCCAATCTGGTGGTTGTATGAAGTCCACAATTTTTAGTTTTTATTGTGAACGAGCCCAAAATTCTTCGCCGCAAATTAAATATTTGTGGCCAAATTCATGTTCTTGTTGGCTTTCTTGCCATTCAGGGGGAACCTCTACATAAACTAAATGCAATTTTGTAAATCCTTCAAATGCAGACAGATTCGTGTATTTTCAGTGGGTTGACATTATCTCTGTGGCACCGTGATAGGGAAGAGGGGTGAAGATGTGTGTGGAAATGTGAGGGTGAGGTTACAATCTGCTGTACAAAATAGATAAAGCGGGTGCTCAATAATTGGCTATTGGCCCCGGGCGCAGACACGCCTTGCTCCGGCACTGGTTGGAACTCGTCAATTCTAGGGTTAGCACAACCATAAGTATACTGCTAGTGCCTAATGTGCGTTATTCGTTATAAACTCCCCTAGCTATGTAGTGGTGACAGACTTATTTGAGCGAAAACTTGAATCTTGGTGTCTTGGAAGCATTAGTGTGCCACTGAGTTTGTGACTGAACTATGCAGCTCGTGAAATACAAGCCTTTCTTTCAGGCCGTATGGGATTAATTGTTAGCGCTTTGTATTATTTTGAGAGAAGCTGGTATTTTTGTGATATTTTTATTTTTATTTTTTAACGAAGAGGACCTATTTCTGGTGGAAAAAAAACCATTCTAAACTGGGTGCGGTAATTGTGCAGTTTAAGCGAACCACGATAAATTGATCAATTTTGGTACGTACCGACCTAAATTTTCATCCTCTTCTCATTTCAAGTTACAAAAAATGACGCTACGTTTCCTTCCGTTAACGAGTGCAAAGACATGTAAATATCAAACTCGTAGACTCTTAACATAAACTGTTTAGGGTCTCAAAGTGTGATATCCATAAAGCTGTCGACGCGCCATTAAGCCTCAATCCCCCCCCCATATGTTTGTGCACTCGTAGTGCAAGTAAACGTTGGGTCATATAGTCAATTTCCTGCAAACATAATGTGGAATAGACTATAACCTTTGCTGCTATAACATTGTCTGTGATAACGGTTATCCAGCGTGCATTTGGACTTCTTTGTTGAAGCTTGAAGACATTTTTGTGTACTGTCTTTGTATCGTTGCAAAGACATTTGCAAGTTTCTAGCTGTTCGCATTGTTTGCCTTTTGCAACACTGGTAAAACACTGATTCTCAAAGAATTCCCAAATGAATTTGTGTGCATTGGAAAACTATTGGAGTTTACTATAGTATGTTCCACATTATGTTTTCAGAAAACTGACTGGATTTCGACTCGTTTCCTTGCACTAAGAGCGCAAAAAACATATGGATATCACATTTGTACACTCAACAAAGTTACTATTAGAGTTTACGAATGGGAAGTTTACGGATTTTTTGCACTCGAAGAAAACGTGGCGTCATACAGTCAGTTTTCTGAAAGCATAATGTGGAACAAATTATAAAATAGCGATTTATTTATAGGCCTACACTTTGACGTCTTTTTAGAATCAGTTCTGTATTTCTTCTTAAAATGTATTTAATACAACGCTTATGGCTACTATTTTGTGTACATTATGATTTTCCTAAGATCAAACACGTAATAATAAAGAAATATTCGAGAGCCCCCTTCTTCTAAGCAAAGCAAGGTGATGTGCGTTTGACTAAATCAGCCTTGATCGAATTTCGTTTCTGCATCTCTTGTCCTTGCGGTTGGAGCACACATATGATAATATCCGGTAGAACTATAAATTCTTGTTACTAGTAATTGTTCTTGTATCATTGGTGGACATCTTCCAGGCAATTCAAGCTTCAAACTCAATTAAACCAATACTTCATATTAATACAATACTTCATATTTTTATCCTCAATCATACCCGTTGTGTAGGGCAGTGACACGACGTAGTATTATTGTGTATAATTCTATGGTGGAGCCAGTAACTGGGTTAGCTGCAAGGAGCACTGGAGGGAGAAAGGAAGATCGTCTTATTGAAGCCAGTGCTATTAGACTGGATTTCTTAAGCCTATAACGCGCGATTTTTGTTGTTGGAGAAAACAACGTTCTTTTAAGCCTAAGAAATCCTCTCTCAAAGTACTGTCTTGACTAGAAGTAGCCTACCGTTTTTTCCGTTACATTTTAATCTAGTGTACCTTGTAGCTATTACCTCCAAATGGTGTCTCGTAGTCAATATGACGTCACATGACGCTGCTCTATATGTGTATGTACGAACAACAACTCTTATCTAGGCAGATTCTTTATTATTAAAGTGCAAACATAATATGTTTTTACACTTATTACAATCATTACACTAATGAACCGTTTTTAAATCTCATGAAAACAAAACGAATAATTAAATCTCATGAAAACAAAAAGAACAATTAATCTCAGGAAAACAAAATAATAATAATATTAATAATTTTGTTGCATACTTGCAACTGGTGTGGAAAGGACCACGTAGGCCACTATCAACCAACCAACATTAAAATACGGTGATAGGAGTTTATACACGGAATGGTGCCGACAGGTCCCGTTTTTTTTTGTGTGGGGGGGGGGGGGGAGGACAACTGTGCAAGAGGTTGAGATGGGGGAGAGAAAAAAAACCACCCTCTAAAATCTTTGCAAAAATTTTGAAAAATCAATTAATCTCATGAAAACAAAAAGAACAATTAGTTTTACGAAAACAAAAAACAACAATTAATCCCATGAAAACTAAAGGAACGATTAGTTGCATACAGCATTTTGCACAATAATCAGAAAGACTTTAAGATTTTCTAATTTTGTTACCGTGTCTTGCAAGCAATGGACGCCATTATTAGCAAAAGGTGTTAATCTAACTACAATTTAGTAAACTGTGCATTTTCAGACGTAATAAATAATAAATACAATTTTTCTGTCACACAATGGCAGAATGGTAAGGAAGGGCTGTGGTGTCAACCGCTTACAACTCACCCAATTTAAAAATGTAGCATGAAGTAGCATGCTCGAGCACACATTAGCAAATCGATATCACTCGATATCTCGTCATAATATATTTGAAACCAAGCAATCACCTGAACTAGTTGCTAAAATAATAGCCGAACAGTTAACCGAATTCAGGTCGTTTAAGGTGTTCCCGCAAACACACATCCTTCAATTTATGTTTAAAATTAGCAACCGACACAGCCGAGACAACTTCCTCACCAAGCGCATTCCATACGGGCACCACTATCACTGCAAAGAAATGTTTTCGGCAATTCAGCCTTGACCGCGGAACAATGAGTTTTAGATGGTGTCCACGCGTTTTGGTGTAATTTTGGAGTCAAGGGGTAGTAAGTGATGTAGAATTTTGTATGTTAAAAGTAAGTCCGCCTTCAGACGGCGCAACTCCAGCGATTCGAGGCCAAGCGATTTCAGCCGCTGCCTGTAAGTTAGGCTACGCATGCCAGGAATAGCCTTTGTGAAACGGCGCTGGACTGCCTCGATTTGGTCGATGTCTTTCAAAAGGTATGGCGACCAAACCTGACTTGCGTACTCCAGAATTGGACGCACATAAACGTTAAAAGCCCACTTCAAAATTACAGCACTGCCAGAATTGAAACATCTGCGAACAATGGCCGCACGTTGATTTGCAAGCATTGAAGTGTAATTACAATGCAACTCAACTTTGAGGTCAGGCGTAAACCACACACCGAGATCCTTAACAGAGTCAACGGTTTTCAAAATGTCAGATTCTATACGATAGTCAGGAGCTGAATTAGCGTTTCCAATACGAAGTCTCATGCATTTATCAGTAGAAAGTGGCAGCTGCCACATTTTAGCCCAGCCTGATACCCCATCCATAGAGGCTTGAAGGCAGGCTGAGTGCTTTAGAAATAGTTGCCGAATACAGCTTCAAGTCATCCGCGAACTTTGCCTGGTTGACCGAATCGAAAGAACAAGTTAAGTCATAGAAAAACAAGACAAAAAGCAATGGCCCCAGCACCGAGCCCTGAGGAACCCCACTGATGACCTGCGAATCTTCGGTTTTAACATTGCTGCTATTGACGTGCTGAGTTCGATTTGTAATAAAAGCGTTAATCCAATATAGAAGTTCCCCGACAAAGCCCATTTTCTTAAGTTTAAAAATTAACTTGGAATGGACAACTGATTCAAAAGCTTTTTTGAAATCAAAAAAGATTACGTCTGAACAAATACCATCATCAAGAGCTTCAGTCCAACTGTCGAGAAGTAGTAATTGCTGAAGAACTGATCGTTATATTTTTGCTTTTTTGTTTATCAAATGTTTGGTCTTTTTAGGGTGAAAAAAAATACGCATATAAATTAAGTCAATGAACACACTATGCTACGAACGCTTCTAGTTGCAAGAAATGATACTAAATTGGTAAAATCTAAAATTATTTCTTTTTTTTGTTGCATAAAGATTCTGTATCCAACAGATTCGATTAGTTCTTTTTAGTATTTAAGAGATTTAAAAAGACTTATTAACAAATATAAATCACCTACTATGCTCCAAAAGTAATAGGTAGAGTCGACGTAACTAGATGACAGTGAGTCGATGTTTCAGATGTGGCTATGGTAATTTCCTTTATTAGTTGAATCGTGTTGGACGTAGTTTGATGACTC
>JAHWFP010165159.1:0-36475 GCA_023313725.1 Lithobius niger | reverse complement strand
GGGCTACTAGCAGAGTGGCACACTTCAGGAAGAGTTCTTAGCTGGTTAGGGACTAGCTCCCAGAGTGAGGCTGCAAGGGGCTGCAAGGCCTTAAGTACCTAGAGCTGCAGCCAGTACCTGCCACTGGTGGTGCAAGGTACTTCCTGTACTATATCCTGGTATCCCATGATCCATCTCTGCTAGCAGCTACCCCTAGGGGCAGTCAAGGCCAGAGCCATCCAGACCACTGATCCCCAGGGACTGGACCATACATCAAAGTACATAGCATTACTGGAATACATCAATAAAGATACAGAGCGTACAGAATAGATAATATGGAGCCATAGCATCAAGGTAAAGAGGCCCACTAAGGCCATAGCTTAAGGAGTATGAGGAAGCTGTGGAAACCGTCGTTGCAGAGGTCCCGCCCTCGAAAAGAAGCGCCCTCGCTTCGTTAAGATAAGTGAAAATTATTCATTAAGCTAAGTCATTAATTCATACAATAATCAAAGTTCTCAGAAATTATTCAAAAATAATACCAAGAAGGCGCGCATTAACAACAAGTTAACATTAAGGATGCTATGGGGACGTTTAAGCTTTTTATCTGCTAATAATTTAATCGTTTGACTGTTCCAGCAGGGTGACATTACTTACCGGTTATAGTAACGTTTTTGTAAGGTCTGGGAAATCTTTGAGCGTCAAAATTCAGACATTATTCCCGTAAAAACCCGCTACGCAAACTTAATTACTTGAACATTTTCACGAAAGTTATGCAGAAGCAAAAACGATTTTTCAACATTTAAAATACAATCACAATCAATCAGTGCAAAAACAGTCAAGGAAAAAAACTAAGTGCATGATGCACGAAAATTCACTTGAAAAATTGTAACCATTAACCAGCGGTTACTATTATCATTAGCTAAGAAAGATTTTTACTTCAAAATCTTAATCGTCAAAATCAGTTGTCAAATATCGGTAACAACGCGTGTCAAATTTGACTAACGCGGCAACAATCAGCTAAGTTCAACCCGAAATTAGTTTTTAATTATTTGATTCAAGTATTGTTATCTTAAACAATTAACATCATCAGTTTATTGATTCATCAATTAAAATAACAGATTCAAGATGCTAGGGAACGATCACTAAGGGGAAGCGCGACAATTGCACGTGAATCACTTTCATTCTGAAAAGTTCGAAGATGGCAGCTGCCGAACCTCATCTGTTAACCTGGAAAATTTCCAAGCTGCCTCAATTGATTTGGCGAATGAAATTTCGCTAGTGAACCTTGGTTACCTGTATGTTTTTCTTTCAGTTTACAAGCAATTTCACGATCCGCATGCGAAATTATTTTAGATCTAGCTACTGCTGGCCGAAAGAAGACCCAGAAGAAACACAGTAACTACTTTTAGATTTAAGTTTAAAATTCTTCGGACTCCGCTTCACTAACTGGGTAACGTTCACCTTCAATCTGTTCACGTAAATTATCTATACGATACACATAACGAGAAATTATACCCATATTAAGATCTTTAAGCTGATAAGCTACAGGACTAAACTTTTTAACAATCTCGTAATTTCCGATGTAAATTGGTGCCATTTTCTTCATAAAATAGCGTGATTTGTCACTTTTAGGGTGATTTCGTATGTAAACCTTAGTTCCTACTTCAAATTCTTTACCAGTTTTATGTTTATCCACCTTTGCAGCACGATGTAATTTAGCTGCTTGACGTTTGCGTACTGCTCTCCTAACTCTCGCACACATGCGTGAAGTTAAGTTTAAGATGTGTAATGGGTAATTAACTTCGTCCGTGTGTACTTTACCGACAGGGGCTTCGGGCATTCGTAACTCCCTTCCTGTTGCTAACATACTTGGGGTGAAACCCGTCACCGAATCCGTTGCTGAATTTAATGCTAACTGTAGTTGCTTCAAACGCAAATCCCAATTTCTATGACCTGACTTTTCGTCTTGCACGTAAATTGCTAGCGTTTTTGTTAACTCTTTCATCCACCGCTCAGCTAGGCTGGACTTAGGTGAATAGACTGACAGAAATCTTGCTTTGATACGCCACTGTAGGCATAAATTCTTAATTATTTGCCCTCTCAAATTATTGGAGCTGTCGGAAAAAATTTCCGCTGGTACGCCATGCCGTGAAAACACTTCATCAATGAGTGCCTTTGCTATAGTTTTAGCTTCAGCGTTTCTTAGGGGAATTAATTCAACCCAATGACTCCACTTATCAAGTACCACTAGGATGTAAGTAAAACCATTTGTACTCCGTACTAGCGGGCCCTCCAGGTCAAAAACAATACTCTCCCATGCTTCCTTTTCAGTTACTATCATTGTTTTAGCCTTCTTACGAGTCTGCTGCACCTTATGGACCTGACAAACCTTACACGTCCTTACGTAATTTGAAATCAACTTCGAAGCGCTCAACCAAGTGTACAAATAAAATATGCGCTTTATCGTCTTGTAAACACCCATATGAGGACCCGTAAACGTATCGTGTACTAGCTGAATGATTTTCTTTTGCAGCGAACGGGGCACCAGAATTTTCAAATTCGGCGCATCAACAACATCTTTATTTACATCCACATAAATTATTCCGTCACTCACAATTGACTTTGGCTGGTATTTTAACACAAATCTATGAACTGAAGGCGAATCATACTTTATTTCCTTCGTCTCTCCCTCCAAAGCTAACTTTAATGCAAATGTATATTTGTCCTTCAACGTTTCTGCTCCAATCTGATCAAGTGTAATTTGCTCAACATCTAACTGATTACACAAACAATCGTTGTTAAATACATAACAATTCTGACCCGTTCGTTCATCCATAGCCGGAATCAAGATTGGATTAGTGATAGGAGTAAAGTCTCTCTCAGATTCGTAT
This sequence comes from Lithobius niger, assembly GCA_023313725.1. NCBI lineage: Eukaryota > Metazoa > Arthropoda > Chilopoda > Lithobiomorpha > Lithobiidae > Lithobius > Lithobius niger. The sequence goes on along the minus strand of JAHWFP010165159.1, from coordinate 33,605 downwards.
CGTCTAGACAATACATCCGCGATGCGATTCTGTGACCCTGGGACGAAGCAGATCTTACCGTCCAACTGAGATAACTCCACAAGCCACTTCGCTAAGCGTCCCGTGGGTGCGCTCACCTTGCTTAAAACCGAAAGTGCCCTATGGTCGCTGAAAATTGTTATCACACCCCCTTCTATGTATCTACGCCACTTACGAACTGCCCAAATAATACTCATTAATTCCTTTTCACTATTAGAAAATCTCTGTTCAGCAACTGTCAAACGTCTAGAGATTATATCTATGGTTTTCTTCTCCTTAGTGAGTGGATCGACCTGATATAAAATCGCTCCAGCCCCAGAGAAGGATGCGTCTGCCATAATTATCCAAGGCTGATTGTATTCAGGCGCTGCTAACAAGGGAGCATCTACCAACATTTTCTTGATTTTCTGGTAAGCTTGCTCCTGCTTCGCCTCCCAGACAAATTTCGGAGTTTTACCTTTTAGCACCGCAAATAGAGGCGCTGCAATAGCCGAGTATGACATCACAAATCTACGGAAAAAACCCGCCAAACCGAGAAATTTTCGGAGCTCATTAATGCTTTTGGGGCGTGGCCAATTCTCCAGAATTTCTTTCTTACTAGGGTTCGGCAAAACCCCCTCACTCGTAACCTTATAACCTAATAGGGTTATCTCTCTCTTACAAAAGTCTGTCTTCTTTATGTTTATTTTGAATCCTTCACGACCCAAAATCGTTAGGGTGTCTTCGATCGCCATCAAATGCAATCGGAATTCCTGTGACATAATCGAGATATCATCAAAATAGCTCTGCACGTTCAGATAATGTAGAGGGGCGAGCATTCGTGAAACTGAGGCACAGAAGAACGCTGGTGCTTGCTTGATACCAAACATAATTTTGAGCGGTGTAAAATTTCCGAACGGGGTGCAAAAAGATGACACCTCACCTGCTCGTTTCGTCACCCCTACTTGCCAGTATGCTTCGGTCAGATCAAAAAGAGTAAGGTACTTGCTCTTAGGGCACCTCTGCACCATATCCTCAATTCTAGGGGTTGGGAAGTTTTGCATCTTGCTTATTTCATTCAATTTATTGTATGCTATCACAAAACGCGTGGTGTTATTCTTCTTGGGAATGATAAACGCCGGAAAACACCATGCACTCGTGCTGGGGACGATAACCCCAAGCTCCAGCATCCTATCTACATGCTGACGTAACTGCAACTCTTTAAACTTTGAAACTGGATAGGGTTTCAACGCGATTGGTGGGTGATCGCCAACATCAATATCCATAACTGGGCTTATTAAACCAATTCTCGAACTGAACACAAATCTATATTTCATTAACACCTTGAACAACTGTTCCTTTTCGTCATCTGTTAAAACGTCACTCTCATTTACTTTATTACGAATGTCTTGCTCTGTGGCACAAAACTCATCTGGCTCAATGGATGTAGCAGTTGCCTGGGACTGATGGACTTCGCCTATACCCGGCTCCCGATTTAGCTTGTAGATTTTCGAAGGTTTATCCTGCCAAAACCAAGTGTTCGACGTGAAATTTGGTTGTAAACCCGTTGATTGCTGAAAATCTACGCCAAGGATTACTGGCTGGATTGTGTTTTCCATCAAGATCAGTGGAAAAGTTACCGTTCGTTGCGCAATCTGAAACGTAGCCAATACGAAACCCGGACACTCAACGAAACGAGTATCGGCAACTCTAACCCGATAAGGACGTTGCGTAAATTCACAACCCATTTTTAGCACTGACTGATCCAAACTAAACTCCACTGCAATATAAAAAGTTATAGCTATTTCAAACACAGTTCACAATACTCACAACTACTCAGGTTGTCTCTTGGTTACTCACTGAAGGCTGGGGTCTCAGGTGAAAATGGAACACCCAAGATGGCTGCCGGCATTCCAAAAAGGCTTCTTGGTGAAAATTGAGTCCTTTCCTAGGTGAAAAATGGACGGCCGATGCACCACTTGTGCAACCCCGCTATGCCCGGTACAAGGAAGAACGCCAGAAGGATGGTAAATTCAGGGTTTATTCCAGGGCCACGCGGTCTGTCCTCAGGAGATGTTGTCCAATGGTTCAAGGATGCTCTAATCAGGGCTACTAGCAGAGTGGCACACTTCAGGAAGAGTTCTTAGCTGGTTAGGGACTAGCTCCCAGAGTGAGGCTGCAAGGCCTTAAGTACCTAGAGCTGCCGCCAGTACCTGCCACTGGCGGTGCAAGGTACTTCCTGTACTATATCCTGGTATCCCATGATCCATCTCTGCTAGCAGCTACCCCTAGGGGCAGGCAAGGCCAGAGCCATCCAGACCACTGATCCCCAGGGACTGGACCATACATCAAAGTACATAGCATTACTGGAATACATCAATAAAGATACAGAGCGTACAGAATAGATAATATGGAGCCATAGCATCAAGGTAAAGAGGCCCACTAAGGCCATAGCTTAAGGAGTATGAGGAAGCTGTGGAAACCGTCGTTGCATCCGTAACAATCCCTCATCATTAAGTCTGCCCCAAAGCGAAATATATATACATATAGATGTTGGGGCTGGCCGAGGGAGGGGTTGCGGAAACAACGGTACAGAATTTGGAGCCCCCACAAGAGCCCGACAAAACGGAACTACTGAATTTACGAGTAATAGAAGCCTTTTTTTGGATGTTTTTCCACGTGCGTAAAATGCCTTCGCTACGAATGTTAGGGGAATGACCAAAGCAAAGTTCACAGGGGTTAGCTAAAATATGACAGGTCATACACTTATATTTTTGGTGTCAACCTGGTGTCTTTTGGTGCGAGCACTTTTCTCATAAGGAAACGAGAGAGCAGCTTCAAAGATCAAGTCATTTTAGACGACAAGAGAGAAAGCACATGACCTTCCAGATCAAGTGCTCAAACGATTATAAGGATGGGCGACATTGCATGCTGGGAGAACAGCATACAAGCCACTTGGTGGTGTGCTACGGTAGTGAAGTTTTTTAAAGGGGAATTAAAGGGGAATTAAACGTCTTTGAGGGAGGAGCATAAATATAAATGACCATTAGCCCAAACTAATGGGAAGTATTTTAGGATGGAAGTGAAAATAAGAAATTAACATCGTGCGGATTCAGCTATTAACTTCATATGAAATTCACTTCACTTAAAATTCATCAAAGCACAAGTTTCGTAACAAACTTCATATGAACATTGTTACGAAACTTGTGCTTTGATGAATTTTAAGTTCACAAATAGAAAATAGTATAGTAACGCCCTCTCCTTAAATCATACTAGCTTCATGCATTTTATAAAATTGATTGTTTTTCTTTTGTCCGTCGCAGTTCATGATTGGGAGCTCCTGTGGTTGTGCAACTTGGGCCACCATTTTCCAAAAGTTTGCTCCAGGCTGGAAGTTAGGGCTCACATGGTTCACTCTCTCCCGGACAGAAGATGAGCGCTTTTAATGACTTAAGCATGTATTGCCTCAAATCCTGTAGTTATGAAGAATTGTACCATTGTCAATTAGTTTTGAGAGTATGATGGATTTTGGAAGAGTGATGACTAAGTAGGCAATTTATGATATACGAATCATTGTGAAACGAGTTTTCAATCATTTTTTTTAGTCACTGGTTTGGGTGTAAAATAGGCGTTTGGTACAGCTTTAGCGTTTAGGTAATCTACATGCTGCATTTGTAGACGAAGTCACGTGGATGGTGGCGAAAGCTTTACAAACTCGTCACAACAGTGTGCAACCGATCTTATCTCACTAAAATAAATAAATGCTAGCACAGATATGAAGATTCTCCCAGAGAACTTGTTCTCGCCAGGAGAATCTAAGTTCTCTGAGTGGAATCCGACGAAACTGTGTTACAACATTGGGATCCTTCCCTATGCCTATGGCGCTTTTTTACCTCATTAACGCCGTCATTTATGCAAAATATTGCGTCACTTCCGCCTCTATCCCGCTTCCCCCTACCCTGTCCGCGTCCACTCACTCTTTTCTTGCTGTGAACGCACGATTCCATGCAGGGAGGCGGGCGGGCCCTGTTTTGTAACACAGTTTCGTCGGCTTCCACTCAGAAAACTTAAGATTCACCTGGCGAGAACAAGTTCTCTGGGAGAATCTTCATTTCTTCTTCGTAGAATCCTCCTCACTGTGTTACAACATTGGGATAGATTAGGAAGCAGTGCACACCTCGGAATCGCTCCGAATATGGCTGTGGTGACCTTGGTCCCACTTAATAATCAACCAGTACCTACACCCCAGACTACCCAGGGACCCCGCTCATCCGCCACCTCGGCGTCCAAGTACGGGTCCCAGAGAAGGGCCCCTGCGCTCTTCAAGGGATAAGGTCCCTCCCTGGCGCAGGCCAACAGCCGGACGAACCAGGCTGCACACTGCCAGTCCGGTGTCACTAGTACTGCCCACTCAACTCGATCCACGATGAGCTTGTCTACGCAACGCCCAATTAAAGGACACGGGGGAAATAGATACGGAAAGAACGGGCCCCAGTTCACACTGAACGCATCCACAAACTCTGCCCCTGGGCAGCGTCCCCACGACCCAAATCGCTGCAATTGGGCCGTCGCCTCCGATGCGAATACGTCCACGTCTGGCGTCCCAAACCACCTACAAATCTTCTGGAACGCCGCAGTACACAATCGGAAGTCAAATCTGTCCCAGAAATTTCGAGACAGCCCATCCGCTGTCACATTCAACTTTCCCGGCACAAATGCCGCCTGTACCACACAATCCAACTGACTTCTACGCTGCTCTAGGCAACGGACCATGGCATTTAGCATCTGGGACTTTGTCCCCCCTTGATGATTCACATATGCCACGGCCACTACATTATCCGAAAGGATTTGCACGACCCGTCCCCTGACCAGGTCTCCAAAAACGTCTAGCGCTTTAAGCATAGCCAATAATTCCCTTGCATTTATATGCAAGGCAGCCTCCCTGGGCTGCCACCTCCCCTGCGCTTGCGAATCCCCAGTGGCTGCTCCCCAGCCCATGTCCGACGCGTCCGTTGTCACCACTACTGCGGCCTCCACAGAGACCCACGATTTTGCTACCACTGAGCGACCCAGAGCCTTCGCCCACCAGTCCAAATCTTCGCAAGAACCGCGCGATAGGCTTCCTCCGTGCACTCCCGCACGACACCAGGTCATGTTGCCACCAACGTGTGTGCAACTTGCCGTTCTCCACGGCACACAACAAACTTTCTGCCAGCCCCAACAACCGTTGAAGCTCCTTAACAACCGTGACCGAGTCTTGTTGCAGCCTCGCAACCACGCATACCATACAAGCCTGCTTCTCAGGCGGCAGCACAAAACGGGCTGACTCTAGATCCAACATCATTCCCAAAAATCGCAACGCCTGCGACGGTACCAGCACACTCTTTTCGTAATTTACAAACAATCCCAACTTCCGCAAGGTTTCCAACACTCTCCGCACATCCCGCCGCACACGTGCTGCGGACGGGCCTACTACTGCAAAATCATCCAGGTAAATGAAAATTAACACACCGGCCCGGCGCAAGAAGCGCCTCACCACTGACATAAGCTTCATAAAAGTACCCGGGGCTGAAGCCAACCCAAATGGCAGCACACAAAAACGGTAAAGACAACCTTGCCAGGAAAACATTAACAACCGTCGTGCACCGTCCTTTATTGCCACTGCATAGTATGCTTGAGACAGATCTATGGTAGCCATCCACCACCCTGGTTGTAAATGTTCTACCACCCTTGGTAGTGTATCCAAGTAGCACTTCCGTACAACTACAAACTCATTCAAGCCTTTCAGGTTCAAAATTATCCTGATCGATCCGTCCGGCTTTGCCACTGAAAATATTGGCGACACAAATCCTACACTTCCGTTTTTCACTCTCTCAATTACACCTTGAGCTAACATCTCGCTTAATTTCGGGGCAATCTCCTTCGCATCGTCAAACAACGGCGGCCTCGCCGAAACCGCCCTCAGCGGTGGCGTATTTCCCAACTCTAGGCCAGCACCGTCTACAATATCCAACACCGCCGACGACGCCCCAATGGCCGCCCACTCTGCCCTATGGCCTCTCAAACTTCCAGCACGCCATGTGCTCATTATTTTCAAGCTCCGTTCCAGCGCTTGTTTTCCAACAATCCAACCGCACACACAACAAAACTCATCTACTCCCGCTCGGTATCGCCGATGCCTTACACGCCCCAGTGTTTCGCATCGCCCAAAAAAAAAAAAATTTAAAACCGAGCCATTCGTACTTTCTTATCACCAACACCAAGTACTTTTTCCACCGTCCGCCACTCGCGGCTCCCGCCGGTTCGGTCAGCTACCGACTCCGACAATGGGTTTCACATATAAACTCCCAACCACACCTTCTCCTTCAAATTCCGTCACACAAACCAAAAACAAATACTACGAACCTGACAATCCGCATTAAACCACTGCCGCCACGTTCTCAAGAAGCAATTATATCCACGTGCGGACGTACTCGGCCGGCCTAACAGGCTGCCACGTTTTTCGTTCCCACAAATTCTGCTGTTACCATGCCGGCCGCCATCTTAATACTCTCCAACCAGTATCGATAGAAATACTCACCACCAATCGCGTAGCCTCGTAGCCACGCTGCTTAGCTTGGAAAGATGGCGCACCTCAGTTCAACTGCGAAAACGATCTTTCGAAACGAATTCCCCTTAGGAATTCAACAATCTTAGCTTAAGAATGTCTGACTGCACGCGCCAGCGGCAAGAAAAAGAGTGAGTGGACGCGGACAGGGTAGGGGGAAGCGGGATAGAGGCGGAAGTGACGCAATATTTTGCATAAATGACGGCGTTAATGAGGTAAAAAAGCGCCGTAGGCATAGGGAAGGATCCCAATGTTGTTAACACAGTGAGGAGGATTCTACGAAGGAGAAATGATACACTACAACATTTGTATTCAACCTCAGCTTAATATAATTTCACAAAAACTTATGTGCAAGAGAAAGAAACACAAGGAGCTAAACATGAAAATTATTTATTATTTTGAACAAAACAGTAATGGTTGAAAAATCATTGTATGGGAACATTGGCCTTGTTAAAATTTGTGTAAAACAATGATCATGAATATCAGTTCTATGAACATTAAAATTTTAAATAAAAATTCTTCACAATTATTAGGTGTAGCTAAGGCAATACTAGGGTGTATCGATGTTATGTTTACACTGCTAGACACCATTAAGTTTGGATGCAAATACTGCACATTTGTAGCACCTTAGTTATGTGCAAAAATACACACGCACTCTTAAAAAACGTTTGAGAATAGGATGATACTATACAAGTAAAAATAAAAACCGTTATCACATTCTCACACACAGTTAAGTAATTGGTATGCGTAATGAGGTTGGTCTGAACCATTCAATTAATCATCATGTTGTAGTATTAAAAAAAATTATCAAATTACTACTACTTTTAATAACTAATTACAGCTAATCAACATGGGTTCGTTAAAAAATAATTCAATCTAATATCCTTTAGTTGTGCACCACTGGCTTATCTGAAATGTTTTCATTGCAAAGTTTTTGTAACCTTCAGATGCAATGAAAGCTTTCTGAAACTTGACTCTCCAAGCTTTAAGGTCTGGAAGTTGTTGGCAGTTGGGGACATTTAACAATTCATGAAAGAAGGGTTGCCACACATCAGTTTGCCAGTACCTGCCAAAATAAAAAAAACAACATTTTTTAACCCTGTTTAAAATTAGTTAAAAACAAAATTTTTTAACCCTGTTTAAAATTAGTTAAAATACTGTAAATTGCCTAATAAACGCCCTGGCTTTGCTAATGCCCACCCTCCAAAAATACTTAAGGTCAGAAATTGTGTAGCAGCTTTATTAACACCCTCCCCTCCCTTTCCAATCGTTTTTTTTAGTCAGTCCTGAAATTGACTAAAAGCTTTAACGTTTTATCCCTTTAAATCTTGGTTGTTCTGTAGCAAAATTAACGAAAAAATTCATAAATTTAACGAAATCAACATTTAATCCGGCACAATTCGCGGGAGCATTTGTAGTCACGGAAAAGTCGCCAATATTAGGCCTATGCGATCCATCATTGATGTGCGTAATATGGATTCAGTCTAGTGAAATCGCTGTACCTTTTTCTCATTTATTCTCAAATTTAGTTTATTAGATCATCCTCCTTCCAATATCTAACATAATTCAAAAATAAAAGACTAAAATTGCAGGGCCTGCAACCTGCTTAATTTTAGTTGCCCAAAATATACATTACCTTAATTACACTAGCAGTTTCCCGCTTTGAGCTATTGTATCCCCTAGAAGTTGAAGTTGCCTTCCCTGCCTGGCTTGTACTCTACCACGCATGCGTCGGGCTTGCCCATATAAACCCTTGCGCAGCTGCGGTTACCATCATTTCTCCTCAAGAACCTAGCTCATGGTGGGAAGGCCTGGGCGGGAATGAAGGTAATGTTTATTTTCGGTTAGGCAATAAAAACTAAAATTAAGCAGGTGCAGGCCCTGCAATTTTAGTCTTTAACATTACCTTATTTACACTAGCAGACTTTGTCACCCGGAGGGGGGCTAGGTTCACTCGTTGAGGATCCCATTACTGCCCAAGTCTGTTTCCCGCGGTACGAGTCGGCTGCCCCAGGCACAGAGTGCCAGTATGAAGACCAGTCTGCTATCCCGACCACCTTCACTTGTGGACAGAGGATGATCGTCCGCGGACGGTAGAGGCGGATACAAAGGATCATGTGTCGTCAGCCACTGAGATGAGTGAGATCGGTAGTGCGGAAATGGAGAGCAGAAAGTTTTTTTTTTTCTTTTTTTTTGCGAGTAAGCTTTATCGCATGCAGAAGTCTATCATATGGGGACAAGAATAAGAGATCAGATTTTGAGAAAATGAATCCTCTAACCTTGTGGGAAGTCGAAGATTGGACGGCTTGAAACGGCAGAGCGGATGCTTGAAGGCAGGATAGTTCGGCGGCACAAAAGTGAGAAGTGCAGGAGAGACAATCTAAGCATGGCGGAGGGTGGTGTAGGTTGCAACTAAAGGCGTGGGATGGCTCAGATGCCGAATCTGCAGACGGGATGGGATCAGGATGGTAGAAAGGTCCTTGCCTCACGTCAAATAGAGAGAACTGCCAAGTGACGTGGCGGCGGATGAGGTCAACCCTGAAGGATACTGCGGGTCCCGACGTGAAAGGGACGTTAAAGGTAGAGTGCTACATCCGAAAAAATGGAAACACTATAGGCAATACGGTTGAAGGATACAGAAAGTCCGGGTGAAACGGATGCCCATGAGAGTTAGGTCGGTCATGAGTGGGTGTCTCACCGGAGAACGGATAGGTGGATGGCAAAGATATGAAGGTAAGGTAAGATTTAGTCTGGTGTCGTGCGGAATCCGAAGGCTACTCCCATCGCCTTGAAACGACAAAGGGAGCATGGCATGTCACCCTCCGCTGCTTTACTATTGCGCTGAATGCCATAAAAAGCAGGGAAGAAGTTGGGAGCGTCATCATATTGCCAAACAGAATGTTGGGAATGTGAGAAGGTTGGGAAGGCTGGAACGATGGTGGACTGCTGCCAAAGCGTTGCTGAAGACGGAGGGTGAGGCTTTGAAGGGAGGACCTCGGACGTGGCCGATGTAGATAGTGGTAACCGTATGGAGGACACGGAGGGTGAGGGTCGTCGGTCGGTGGGACGACGCTATTGATGGTCGTTGGGAAGTGGGACGGAGGTCCAGTGGAGTTGACGGCAGGGAGATCTGCAGGTGGTAGTGGAGGTGTGCCAGGTTCGAGTCGCTCCGTTGGGCCGGACGGTGCAGTCGCGGACGGGTCTTGAAAAGGCGATGGCCGAGAGGGAGCCGCCAGGTGAAGCGAAGTCGGAGATGGAGTCGGTGTTTTACGAACAGACAATCTTGGGGAAGGAGGCGTTCCTAACGTGGAGGGTGCAGAACAGAGGTGCCGGGTCCGTGAACGCGGCACCATGCTCGCCATGGTAGCGAGGAGGGATTGGCGAGACCCAATTATAGTGTGCCTTGAGGAGGACATAGTTGAGATGCTTGGAGTGATATTTTTGGTTCACGACTTCAGTTCGTTGGTCAAGGCTTCATTAGTTACGCGAACAAGAGAATTCTACGCTTGAAGAGTATCCGTTGCGGCTGCGGATTGACGGAGGAGTGGTAAGTCTGCCACGGATTGTCGAAGGTCGGAATAGGCAGAAGAGAATGTCTGAACAAACTGAAGTACGAAGTCAATATTGAACTGTAGGTTCTCCATCTCGGTAGGGGAAAGGTGTAATCCCCTGGAAAGCGCTTCGTGGAGGATAGCCTGCGACGGAAAGGGAGCGAGTGGGGGTTCGGCCGGGATAGCTTCCAGTGCTGGAGGAATCAGAGGGTGGCCCTCGACGTCTTGCGAGTCCGCCGGCCGGACCGGAGTGCCGTTGGCGGAAGAAAGTTTGCGGTGAGAAGCTGGTGGTGCGAATCATTGAGTAACTTGCTTGATCCTGATGGTCGATCAGATTGGCACACTGGATTTCTTCAGGTTACTAGGTGGAGCCTTGATACCCGAGGTACCTGGCACAGCTGGTATGGAACTAGTGAGCGGTGGCGGAGCCGAACTGGGACGCCGGATTCCTTGCGATGCGGTAGCGGAGGGATGAGTCGTGTTCGTCAGAGAATGTGTGGTAGTCGGTCCGTAGGACGAACTTGAGGTTACGGTGGATGATCCCAGAGAAAACCGTATCCTCGGCTTCTTGGTAGGACAAACGGCAGAGTCAGTGCCTCGGACAGGAGTGTGGAAGTGGTATCGACGATCATTTTGAAGATGTTTTGGCGGACGCGGTCATGTCGGAGGAGGATCGAGATCCAGCAGCGGATGCAGTATCCGTAGAACGTTGGCGACGGGCCCGGTCAGCTCGTTGTTTAGACTGAAGGTGAGGCTTCCTAATTAACGCCCAGCGTTGGGGGGAGAGTGTTGATGGTCCCTGGTTGCGACGGTGGAGACTGTGGAGGTGTATGATCAGAAACCTCGGACGACGAACCGTCTGCCATGGTTGAATCGCGGCCTGCGAGTCTGACGGTTGGCGGGTTTGAAATTCAAAAACGTAACGGCGGCAGCAGCAGAAGGTGGCACCCTCTGGCGGCGCAAGAGAAAGGCGTCCTCCCCTCCTGGCTGTGGAGGTGCATAGAAGAAGCGTTGTGGGATCACGTTGGGCACTGCGGACTGCCGGCGTCCGACGTTTTGGCTGCTGGCATTGTGTGACTCCGGTGTGGAGTATCCCATTTCTTCTTTTTTTGTTTTTCCTACATTGTTCTGCTCTCTTTTTTTTGGTTGCAACAGCGACGGAGAGGGAGGAGGCGAAATGTCCCTGGTGCAGGATGGCAGATCCAGTATCCTGGTGAGGATGGCAGGCTTGGAGAGGACGGAGGAGGCGATGGAAGCCAGAGGCGGAGGTGGTAAGCGACTAATACCGGGAACGCAGTCTTGGAGGAGGATTGGTTGCGGCCGTGGGGAGAGGTATAAGAAGTTAGGAGAGGCCGGTCGGAGGATGGTATAATAGTTTCCTGTGGGGGCAGATTTGTCACAGGCCAAGTCCATGGCGTGAAGAGGAGAGGATGAAGCAGAAGGCGCTCCCACCCAGGAGCCGGGATGCCGAAAGGATGGAAATGGGACCGGGAGCCGAAGGCCAAGAGGTGGCTGAAACACTGGAGACACAGGTTGGTGAGTTCCTAATGGGATGGAGACAACAAGTGATGGTAGAAGCGGAGCCGGAGGTGAAGGATCTGCTGGCGCTGGATTATGCTAATGATGACCGGAAAACGAGGATGTGAATCGTCCTCCAAATTTGCGGAAGGCGCCCTGTTGACCTGCAGAAGGAAAGGCGGCAGTCAGTCCCGGGAAGGGAACCGACGGCGGCTGCCGCGGATGGCTTATCACAGAGGGTAAAGCTGGCGGCCATCCGGAACGTCTCACCGAGGCTTGAGAGAGGTGGACGCGCGTAAGTGGACAGTGCTGCGTTAGAGGTGGGAAAGGAGCGGAGGCGGCAGCATCCTCTAGGGAAGAGGAGGGCCTTGCACTGGCCGGAGCAGGACGACGACGGACGGGATCCATGGCGGACGTCCTGAAGGTCAAAGGACGGCCGAACCGGATAGCCGGATTGACTAGAACCAAGCACGAGCTGGGCAAGGCCTATAGAAGGAGACTCGAAGCGGCCCGAAATATCAGAGCACGGAGAAGCCCCGTGCGGGGTGACCAACGGACAGAGCCTCAATTCAAAGAGGCCACAGTGGGAGCAAGGAGGACGGCTGGGTTAACCGGTATCCGGAATAACCGGGATCAGGGGGACCCAGCTAGCGGCCAGAAAAACCTCGCGCCACAAGCTGAAAGCCTAACGTTCGTCCTGGATAGGACCTGGATTTCCCGCCAGGATTGAAGGAACAGCGGTCGGAGAGGCCGGAGGCAACCACCGCGGAGGCGGATCTTCGGGATAGCTCGGGAGCGACTGCACGTGGCGAGCGCCCTAGGAGAAATGATGGTAACCGCAGCTGCGCAAGGGTTTATATGGCCAAGCCCGGCGCATGCGTGGTAGAGTACGAGCCAGGCAGGGAAGGCAACTTCAACTTCTAGGGGATACAATAGCTCAAAGGGGGAAACTAGTGTAAATAACTTAATGAATATTTTCGTCGGCTATAAAAACTACTTTTTAACCCTCACCAACCTTCAAAATAGACAACGTGATTCATCACCGGGAAACGCGTGTTGACATTTATCACCATAGAGCTATATATTGTCATCCAAGACATATATTGTCATCCAAGACGGAAGTTCCGGCGGAAATGGACCCGTGGAGCCTCAGTAGTGGACGCGAAGTGGTGGACGCGTCCAGACTGTGTACTGTGGACTGTGTCCACCGCGTCCGTTATGATGTTACTCTGCTTGGCGTGTTCCGGTTCTGAATCGCATGTCTTGTTTTGAAAGTTTGTGATGGTTAAAAGTTAATTTTAACTTTAAATTAGGTTAGATATTGGAAGGAGGACGATCCAATACTCTAAATTTGTGAATAAATGAGAATAAAGCCATTGTGTTAATGCTAGATTCAACCCAAATCACACACGTGAATAATCAACAATGGATTCCACAATGGATTTAGTCCTAAACAGCCACCCCAGAAAATACGTTCAGTTCAGAAATCTTGTAGTAGCTTTGTTAACGCCCCCTCTACTTTTTTATCGAATTAATTTTAGCCGCCCATGGGCGTTTAATAGGCAATTTACGGTACTAACCTTCAGTTTGTGCTAAAATCGTTATTTTGGCTAATTTTATACCCAAGTTCAATTTAAGCCATAAGTTCCATATTAAACTTTCATTTAGATTAGGTAATCACCCGCTAGGAGCGCTGTACTTGCCCTCCATTATAATAGGACGAGCAGAGCCTCGATGTCATCATATCGCTCTGAACCTGTTAATTTTTGCATTCATTGATCAAATGGATGTGTTTTCCTGGAGGTTTGTTGGTATCTAATGGCCGCCAGCTGCGTAACCCTACTGCACCTGCGCGATGTAGTACTATAAAAGAGCTCGCGAAAGCTCTAACCATTTATTAGAGTTGATTAGACTCTTATGTGAATGGTTTGTCTTGTCTGGGTGGGTGTCTGTCTGTGTTCGTGCTATAACGTTTTAATGAATTTCTGTCAAATTTTGCACACACATTCTATGGTACATTTCTATGTCTAAGTTCGAAAATGGGTCGAATCCGTCGGGGAAATCCTCCACTAGAAATAATCAAAGATTTTTGTTTGTTGCAAACGAATGGCGTTCCTTATTTTTTTCTTTAGCCGACTGACGTCAACCATCCACGACCAGTGACTAGAAATTATGTAGCCTTTGTCAGCAGCTGACGTCACCACCAACTGACCAATGACTGGCAACTTCCTCAAATTATTCTACAGATCATCGATGTAGGCACGCGGCCCCACTGATCTCATACGTACGAACTAGATAGCAAGCTTGTATAGTCATGTCGGCATGCGAAATTAGCGTCGATTTGGGCTACTTGTTTGGACATGACTTTTATGCTTAGTACTTTTTTTGGCAGGGAAGGGGGGGGGGGGAAAAAGAAAATATTTAAAACAACTTCTAGTGTATGAGATTTTTTTTTTTAGAGGAGGGGAGGGAGGAGCGAATTCATGAAACTACTTTTCGGCAACGACTGTGCTATCTAGTTATTTCATCCATATATCAGTCGTGCCATGTCGCCGTTGTATAAATGAAGTATTCAAAACGCCGAGACTAAACTGTTTGGAGGCCTCCCGTGTCATAAAACTGCCAAACGGTGCTGAATATTTTTAGTGTTGATTTAGTTCACTAGTGTTCTAATTAAGTTTAAAAATGAAACCGATAGAAGAATCATAGTGGGCTCGTCTTTAATTAGGGGTGTGCGCCGCTATGCCATTCCATCGCAGCTGATCAAAAGCTAGAAGTGCAAGCGACCACTGGTTTTACGGTTGCATAAGCGTCGTGGAACCGCGGCCAAGAAATCATTTTGGTTTTTGGATCGTTTTCTTAGGAGGAGTAATTATTCACATGCGTTAGACAATTAGTAGCCATATCGATCGCCGCATACCCAAGAGAAAACAAATCGACACACTATAATTGGTTTAAACAGGTTATTTTCCTCACAATATGTCAGGAGTTGACTCACGGAAAAGAAACAAATTTCAGTCGGCCTTCATGGGGGGGGGGGGGGCGAACTAATTTTAGGTCGTGTGGGAAAATATACTACATCTGTTAATTTTTTGCATTAACTGGTAGACCTCGTCAAAGTCTGGTGGCGGGCACACCCTTGACGTTGACGGGCGCCCTGGCTTTCGAGCTGGTCCCCCCCCCCCAATATTTTTCTTCAAAATTCGCACTTTGTTCAGAAAAATGAAAAAAAGCAGGAATTTGGATCTTTCGTAAAAAGTGGTGGCCCTGAAAAGGACCGTTGGTTTTTTAGAGTTGAGGGCCTTGCTTCTGCTTCATTTCTGAGCGCTTAAGGGGGAGGGGGGGTACTTGTCTGGCTGTTACTATTGATCCCAGACGATGTAGCCTGCTGACTTACTTCTTCGTCATCTTTCTTAGATAGTGGGATGTGAAGACGGAAATGCTTTCCAGGATGCTGCAGTCAGGATGTCTTGAATCGGGATGGAGTTGTGGTGTGCCTATGAAGTCAAGATTGCCCGTAACTCGCGGGCCGTTACTCGGATGCTACTGTCGGCGCAATTGACGTTTTGGTCTTCGTATGCAATGTGGATTGTTTCTTGAATGGTAAGAAGAGTTGGTTTCTACCCTTGCGCAGTTCATTGTTTGCAGTTCTTGCGAGGCAGTAGCGTAAAGCTCGGATAGGACAAAGGTTGCGTTCTGGTTCATTACAAATGATTTGCATTAAGGCCGATTATGATTGGTTCTGATGGTTTTTGAGTGTTTGTACGAAAATCGGCTCTTGGTGTTAGGAAGACAGATAAGTTGTCGGGTGCGAAGATGCAGAAAGCTGGGTCTGCCGATAAGGCTTGAATTTCGCTGCATCTCAAGGCTTGCCGCAAGTGTTAGCAGAAAGACTGTCCTGCAGGTGAGGAAGTGAATTGAACAGTTTTGAAGGGGTTCATTCGGAAGTTTCTGGAGTGCTTGCAGCAATGCTTAAGTCCCATTCAGGAAAGATGCGTCGGATTGTTGGACGTTCATTTCAAAGGTTTTGATGAGAGTGGAAACATGGTGGTTTTCGACTAGCTTGTTGTTCCCTGCTGCTTTGAAGACAAGAGTTGAGGAATCTCAAGAGGTACGAAAGGGTGGGGTCGATTGGATTGATTTTACCTCTGTCACACCAATGAAACCACTTTGACCAATGGCTGTCGTCGTAGATTTCATTTGTTGAATCCCTAATGGCTTTACTGGCGATTCGAGTTGCCTTGTCACCATGAATTCCTGCCTTCTTGATGAGTTTGATGATAGTAGCCACTCGTTAAGGTTTAGAGCGCTGGTGTTTGGGTGGAATTTCATTCCTTTCTGTTGCTGTGTCAATGGAAGGCTTCTTGGTGTGCCGGCGATGAGGCTTAGAAGATGAAGGAATCATGCTGCAGCTGGCCAATTCGGGGCGATGAGTAGAAAAAGGCCTTGGCACTGTGCTATCTTCTCTAGGACCAGTATGAGTAGCTTGAATGGTGGGACTAGGTATGCATAGAGATTCTGCCAAGGGAAAGTCAGAACATCTACTGCTGATGCCATATCATCCGGGACTGAATTGATGAAGTGGGGAAGTCTGGCAATGTACCTCGTGGCGAACAGGTCGATCATTAGAGTATCTGCGAATATTTCTCCCAAGTGTCCACTCTCCATGGGAGGGTTCCAACGAGGGAGTCTGCAATCACATTCCTGCTTCCTGATCTCGTGGAGCTTGCGTGTTCCACCTTCTTTCCAGATGTAGGCGATCGCAGTTGTGTTGTCTGCTTGAACTGGACAACTCGATTCTTGACTTGGCCCTGGAAATGTTGAAGGACGTTTAGCACAGCTTTCTGAAGGGAGTTTAGTTCAGCAACCAGTCATCCAGCTTGCTTGGATTTCTAGTTGATGTAATTTCGCAAGGACGGGCTTTAGGATGAAATCCTGGGTGCTACGTTGAGTCCGAATGGGAGGCATTGGAATTCAAAGGCTTTGTTGTTGAACATGAAGCGGAAGAAGTGTTGACTGACGCATGGAGTGGTACTTGGAGGAAGGAGTCTTCTAAGTCGATGGAGGTGGTCCAGTCGTCTTGCTTCAAGGAAAGGCTGATTAAATCGAGCGTTTCCATTTAGAAGTGATCATTTTGCACAAGTTGATTTAGAGGTTTGAAGTTGAAAATGAGTCGATGACCTCCGGATTTCTTGGCACGCAGGGAGATGGAGCTGTAGAATCCTGGTCCCGGATTGTGATATTCTCGAATTGCCTCTTTGATGAGAAGGTCTTGAATTTCCACTGTGAGTGCTGGGTTCCAACGGGGAGCGTACTGCCAAGGTGGAGAGTGAGCGAGAGGTGGTTTGTGAGAGTTGGATGGCCGAAATCCATAACATTGAATGATGGAGATGATTTGTTG
This sequence comes from Lithobius niger, assembly GCA_023313725.1. Lineage (NCBI taxonomy): Eukaryota > Metazoa > Arthropoda > Chilopoda > Lithobiomorpha > Lithobiidae > Lithobius > Lithobius niger. The sequence continues at coordinate 16,531 of JAHWFP010165159.1, read as the reverse complement.
GTTTGACGTTAATTGTTTCCAGGCTGGGAGGTAGTGACGTAATCTGGCCCCTACTGAAAATTGGAAGGGTGAATGGAGTCGTTGGAAGCGCCCTTCCTTCCGGGAAGGAGTAGTGGCTTTGACGGTCCAGGGTGGTCGATCGCTTGCCTTGTCCTTTCGCTGCGGGAAACGGCTTGAAGTGAGAGGATTGGCTATTCCAAAAAGGTTGCTGGGAGCGAAACGGGTGGTTCCCTTCCATGCAGTCGTGATCAGATGAAGAAGGTCCAGGCTTCTGCCAGTTGTTGCCACTGTAATGAGCCTGTGGCGGCCTGGGTGGCTTGCTGTAAGGCTGGTGCTGAGGTTGACTCTAGTTCGGTTTCACAGGGTTCAGACAATTTTTTTTATTCGCAATTTCCCTGACATTTCCAAGTTTTCCAGGTGCATTCAATGGCAATCTCTAAGTGTTTACAAGATATGTTTACTTACGAAAACAGACAGTAGCTAATGTTTTTATTACTATTTGTACGAAAATAATCCAACATCCCAGAAAATAGATGTTTAGAAACTAGTCCAGACGGGATATTTTCATCACAAATATTGTACCAACCTTATATTTGGTTTATTGAAATAATATTTAAAATACTTGGACATATTAAAGCACAAATTAAAATATTTGCTGCTAATCCTAGTCTGATTTGCTAATTCAATGAAACTTACAGATCAGACACAAAAGACATTTTTTTCAAATTTCCCTGTCTTTTCCCTGATTTTCAAAGAAATTCTTGTTTTCCCTGATATTTCCCTGAGATGTTGGCTCCATTTTAATTTTCTCCGAGATTTCCAGGTTCTCCAGGTTTTGTCTGAACCCTGTTTCAACTTGCGGGAGACGTCAAGGTGGCGGTTAGAGACGGGATCAAGCCACGGAAAAGGATATCCGTCTCGTGGATCGGTAGGAAACTTCGTTGAATCGTTGAGGTTCGGTGCCGTGTTGAGGGCGATGTCCCGGCGTAACGGGGTGTTATTGAAAAGTGCTCTGGCTGTCCAATTTAGAGCATGGAATGTGGCGAAGCAGGTTTTCTGAAACAGTTGTGAAATCAATAACGAAATCTCATTGATTTGAATGGGCGTGGAGTCGGCTGAAAGCTTCTCGCAAAGTGCATTCACAGCCGCGTTCAGGATGTCTGCCATAGGCATTTGTCGTTTTCATAAAAGAACCGAGTTGGAATTTCAGCCTTCTTTGGAATCGAGAGTACGGTGCCAAAATCCAGTTTGACTTCGGTGTTCAAGAATTCACATTCGGCATAGGTGTCGAAGTTGCAGGCGTTGGTTGCGCCATTTCCAGAGTTTATTAATTGATTTAACACAGCTTAAAACTGCCCAGGAAAAAAAAAACCTTAGGTTTTAAACAGATTAGGGACTGAGCTTTAACCGTACAATTTATTTCCACAACATCACCATGTCAACTAATTACCGCTATTTTTTTTTTATGTAGTACATACCTTTTGAAAGAACTTTTTAATTTCCAAACACCGTTCGTCTTGGAGACTTTCATGTAGGTTCCAAACAACATGCAGTGTATCGTTGAGAGCAAGCCGTAGTAGTCAGTCTACAAATAGAATTTCAGCTCGTTAACTCACAATCAGTTTTTTTTTTTTTACCACAAATAAATATTAATACGTAATTATTTGGCTACATTGTCACATTTTACTTTTATTTTAGTTCTTAATATTACTGATACTGGTTGACTAAGCCAATATTTTGAGTACTGGAAATCAGCTTGAAGCTTGCTGAAGCCAATCCGGTTTTGTGCTTGTTAAATATTTTGAGCACTTCAAAATTTCACAGGTTAGGCATGCAAAGTTGAAAAACAGATTCTTAGGCATTGTCCTATTCCCTACAAAGCTCCGCATCTACTTTTTCCAATTACCTTTAAATTTTATGCCTATTTTCATTTAAATAATACTTATGACATCCAAAACCTTAAAACTTTGTATTATCTCCCAGCTCCACTATCCAGTGGTGCTACTCCCTGGCCGCAGCAGCACCACTGCACTACTTCACTTTGGCTTACCTTTAAGTTTCGACGAAGTTTAAGTAAAAACTATGAAATAACTGGGGCACCTACCGTATTTGATTTCGGTTTCTACTGCCTAACCAAATATTTACATTGCTTGGAATTTGTAGCATTCTCCTTTCCCAATGATGTTATTCTAGAGATTAAAGTTATGGAGCCCTCCAGCCATGCAGCCCTGTGCGTTATCCTACTGCACAGTGCACACTCCTTCGTTCATAAAAGCGTCGCGAGCGACCGACGTGTCATCTTTTAGCCCTCAAAAGTACCCAGGTGGTGACACAGAGGCGGGCTGGCTCCCCCAAAAGGTCATTGACTTCGCAAAGCTGATCGTTGGTGAGTTAAAGTTGACACCAGAGACGATTGCAATTGCTTAAGGGGTTGAAGAATATGTCTGGTAGGAATGAAAAACCCTAGACGATAAAATTCAATGACCTGTGAAGACGCTCCGAAAGGATATGAAAGCCCTTTACCTTGTCGTAGCTCGGACAACAACGAAGGCACAATGCTCCAAGGCAGGTCAGGATTTGGAAAAGGCTCAAAGGTCGTTGGTGACCTGGATGTTGCTGGTAGCCAGTCGATGGCAAAGGCCTCATTAGGGTCTGGAACGATCAGTCCTGTCCAGATTGTGTGTATACGTCCAGATGTTTCCCCATAGGGCTCGGTCAGAGCCCTAAGTGCAGGGTGCCACCTCACGAAAGTCTGTCGCATGTCCTCCGCAGACAACCCTGTAGGGCAGGGGTTTGGCAAACACAAACTCTAAATTAAATGCCAAATTTAATGCAACCCTAAATTTGACGTCAAACACAAGCCAACAAGTGGTATTGGAGAAAGTGCGGGAACAGAGACAAGGGATTCTCGTGGGATTAGCAACGATTACCAGGGACAGCACTATGTCAACGAGGGAATGGGGCCTAATCCACCACCTCAAACTGGTAGTGAAGTGGCACAAAGACTCGGCAACATCTACAATAATAGCTCAATGGGATGGGGAGTTAAGATTCAAATTTCACCCAGCAGGGCACAAAACCCAAGCAAAAAAGCCAGAGGAGAGGCCCCTCGACTAATGCCTTGGAAAATCAGCACTTGGGGACGATGAATCGCCACGGGGGGAGAAGGGAAAAGGGGGGGGGGGGGGGGGAGTTTCAGTGACGACCAGAGCATAAATTTCACCTTGCAGGGGGCTTTGGACTCGAACTAGAGGATCTGGGTAGGAAATTCTTGGCTTTTGTGAACCAAAGGACAGGCAGAAAGCAGACGTACAGTCCAGTTCAAGGTAAGAAAAACGCATCTTACCAGCAAGGCTGGTTGAAGATAGTTTTTGTTGCCCAACCGAAAAAATACATTACCTGTTTTTAATGCACTCTCTCGGGTTCTCAGTGCTTTTTCCAGAGAAAGAAAGTTGGCTTCCCTGCCAGTCTCGTAGTTATTCCACTGCGCATGAGCGGACGCAGTCCTCTATATAAACGATGGCGCAGCTTCAATCCTCATCTTTTTATAATACTCTCAATTATTACCAAGGCAACTCGAGAGGGAAGGATGGCGGATTGCCTGTTGTAAAACAGGTAATGTATATTACCGGTTGGGCAACAAAAACTATCTTCAACCAGCCTTGCTGGTAAAATAGGTTTTTGATTGCCTTCGAATATTTCCATTACCTGTTTTTAATGCACTTAACAGACTTTGTCACGGGTGGTGGACCTTGGTGACGGGCGCCCTGGCTACGGACTGGGTACCCTGAAGTCAACTGGACTCAACGAACCTGAATGCAACTGATAAAAGAGGGGTGAAAGATGTTCCAGTAGGTCTTGAAGGGTTTGTTGTGTAAACCGGTCGGTTGTAAGTGCATTGAGGGATTGGTTGCGAACAGAACCGGACTGGATGCGGAAGGTACCACCGGAAGAAGCGGTTGCAAGCAGGTTCCAGGGTAAAGGAAATACAGCCGCCAATGGGGGACTGGAACCCTTAGGGATCGGAAGTAGAACCGAAGATAGGTCCGTGAGGACGCGGACGAGCCGGATCGTAGATGACTACTACGGGAAAGGTGCCCTAGCACATTCATGTAATGTAAGGGGTGACCCGGAACCGGGTTGAGACGACGTGGTCCTTGGGAGTACCTTCCGAGAAGGCTATGGATGGAAAGTTGTTGTCAACACATGGCCAGGAACGGCAAGGTGTAGGAATGTGTGAGTTGATTTGAACAGAAAAAGGAGGACCAAGGGTTAATCTGATGAAATGTGATCGCGCCAGGAGGCAAAAATATTGTACGAGCAGGAAGCACGACAGCTTGGAACCGTTCTCCATAGGGGCAGACCTGCTGGAGGATCGCAAGGACGGCGGGAGTCAGAGAAGGAGAAGTGTCAGCTTCTTTTGCCCAGAAGATGAAGACATCGTTCAAAGAGGATGACGGGGCAGGAACCGACGGAGCGTCATACGACGAGACGAGGGAACGGCGAGGCGGAATCTGTGTTTAGCACCAGATGAGGGCATATTTCAAGAAGAGGACGGGAAGAAGCGTTCCACGCGTTTGGCAGGGAAAGGAACGTGCTGGTTCCGTTCTTGGTTTACCTTGTCACTGATAGTAACCGAAGGTGTTAATTTTAACTACAGAATGGAGGACCGGAGCGGTCGGGAGCAGCACAACGCCGTCGGAGGTTGCGCAGTCGTGTGCAGAGGGTAGCGGATTACTGAGAAGTCTGATCATTCCAGGGGTGCTGCCGGGAGTACCAGCTTTTTTCACGTACCCACTTTCATCTTCGTAGCACTATTTCTTCGTTTTCGTGTATCACCTGTTTCAAATTTCTTTAATAAAAATTTTTCGTTTCCAATAACCAGTGTGTTCTCTGTAAAATTTCGCTCAAGAGTGAAAGCGACTTTAAAGCGACTCCGCCCGTAAACCAACCAATTTTCTTTTGTGTGTTCTAACTACAGGCATGCCTACATAATTCTGGGCCCAAAATTAGGGCGGATAATTTGATTGTTTTTACTTTGTTTGTGCGTTTTGCCTTTTTTTTCACACCAACTCTCGTATTATTCACATTTTTTCACATTTTTTACATATTATTTCACAACTGGCAAATTTTCACATTTTTCACATTTTTTCACACCGGCAGCATCCCTGTATTCCTACAGGGGGAACGCTGTGTTGCAGGTTCCGGAATTGGAGTGGAAAGCAGGGCAGCTGGCGAAGCGGAACTAGGATGCTGGGAAGGACCTTGGTCCTCAAAGTTACCGGAGGGAACCGGATGATCGGAGACTGAACTGCGCTGGAAATCTGGCCTTGCTAGATTAATGACGGAATGGACTCGACCTTGAGAAAGCTGTGCTGCTGTCAAATCGGAACGAGAGGGAACAGAGCACTGTGAGGGACGGGATGATAAATCCAGAAGGCGCGGAAGCGGTGAAGTAGTCCTCCGTGTTGCAAGCTGGCGAGGTGTAGCTAAAAATTTGAGTTTCAAGAAAAAAGGACTTGGATTTTAAGTCGTGGAGTCTATCCGCATGGAGTTGGTGAGGTGAGGTGGTGAGTTAGTGGTACCGCTAGGTGGAATCATAGGAATCGTAGTGGCAGAGAAGTGTACCGGAATGGTAGGAGGTAGATACCTAGGAACATTATGATGTCTTCCGGATTGGGGGATTCTAAGGGCGAGACTGATGAAGCGGTCGTGGAAGGAACCATTGGCTCCTCGAGGCATGTCCCTGGTGGAATGGGGACGCAAGAATCGAGGTCTCCGGGACTAGCGCATCCTTCTGTTGGATAGAAAGGATCGCTGCGTACGACCGGAATGGGAATAGTAGGTACTAAGTGTAGGGAACCGTGGTGATTGCTGTTGTTAGTAACATCGGTGTTGTCGAAGGGATGACGGGACACAGACATGCAGTAGGACAATCGGGCCGTAACTGAGAGCAGGTAGCAGCTAACTGGAATGACAAAGAGGATTGGTGAGGAACCGATGGCGTCGAACTGTGCAAAGCTTAACTGGGAACTAAAAAGCTTAAAGTTAGGCTTGAGATGATCGATGTGGAAGGTTGTGCAAGGCTGTGAAGGCCTTTGATACACTGTCTGCAAAGGGTAGGCGGACAGCAGGTGTGGCTGACAAGCAGCAATGGGCGGAACAGCAGGTCCTGGTGCCGACTCCCAGTGGTAATAAAACCAGTGGAACATCGGAACGGCATAGTAGATGGCCCGAATTGGTGTAGGAAAGAACGCAGAATCGGCAAGAGTTGAAGCAACCGTGGAGGCCGCATGTATTTGTCACAGGGGCGACGGAACGCAGGCCGATGAGGAACCGTGGAGACGGTAGGGAGACCCTGCAACCATCCGAGACACGGGAGGGGCAACACGAGCCTCGGACCAGGACAGTACGTCGGAAGGTCAAGTCTACAACACATCACAAGGAAGAGATAAGAGCCCGCAGGAGGAACTCGGCGAGAGCAGCAGACCCTCAACAGTGGCACAGCGGCATAGAGTGCAAGGAAATGGGACATATTTCCACGTTCTGCACAAAACCAAGCCCACCGCAGCCTCAGCAGGATTCATCGCAAATGTACCTAGGACCGATAAGGATGATGTGCTCCATCCACACCAAAATGTTTGGCAAGGGTTTTATCAGCGGGATACACTTTGAATGAGCTTGCTGTGCAATCAGGACTGACTGGTTATTCTATCGCAATCCAAAAGCAGAAGATGACATCAAGCCCAACGACGGCCTGCTGCCAACATAAGCCAACAGCTCTCTGGGAGACCAGCCGAAAGAGAAAATCATGATTCCGATGGTGACGCAGGGACTCCATGAAACCATGCTCTTATCGGTCCATGACAAGCTAGCCATTGACTGCATCTTGGGAAAGTCCTTTCTCACAAAAGCAAGACTGCACATTGACTATGCGAACGACGTAGGAACTTCGATGGCGACGTCCGCCAACACCTCCCCTTCACGCCGCATGCTGCTGACCTGCACTCGTCAGTGAAGAACTCCATGTGGCTCATCCATGGATCGGAGGCAGACATGAGACTCAACCGGATGACGGAAGGGCAGTTTGCTTACCTGGAGGCGTGTTCCCAGGGAAAGACTACAAAGACCACACATCCTTCCACCAGAATGTGAGCACGGTAGCGCAGCGACATGCAGAGCCGCACCAGACAAAGAAGGAGCCGGGGAAAATGATCGACGACCTGGAAGTAAGCGGTCGCGGCTCCCCGTTCCTCCTCAAACGTAAGAATGGTGGCAACTTCAAACCAGTGCTGGACTACCGGGAGCTAAACAAACAGATCAAGATGGATAAATACCTCATGCCAAGGACTGATAAGCTCTTCCACTTCCCGGAGCTCGGTACATCTTGCTCCTAACGGAGAGCAGGGCTTCCACCAGATCCCACTCGATGAGGAGAGCTAAGACTGCACAACTTTCATCTTCCACAAGAGAATGTATAAGTGGAAAGTGCTTCCGTTCGGATTGAAGACCGCCAGACAGGCATTCCAGGTCATGATAAGGATCCTGGGAAACCTGATAGGAACCATGTGTACTCCATATCGACGATATTGTCGTGGCGACGAGGACCTGAACACAGCACCGCTGGGCACTCTGTGTGAATCTTCAACAGGTTGAAGGCAGCGGGATTCACCCACAAGAGAAAGTAGTGGCACTTTGTGGTGCCCGAGCAAGATTCTCGGCCTCAAAGTGACCTCTGACGGGCTTCAGCTGGCACGTGATCATGTCGCAACCATCATGAACTACCTGCCAACCACTAGACAGAAGATTTAACAGTACTTGGGACTGCAATTTTTACAGAAAATTCCTCACGGACTTCGCTAAGAGAGCCCATCCTCTTTATGAGATCACCAAGAGAGATGAACCGTTTCGGTGGAAGCATAAGCATCAGGCGGCTTTCAAAGTGCTGTAGTTTAAGCTTCTGAGCGCAGGGAGTCTAGCTCTACCAGACTTCTCACTGCTCTTCTGTATACAATCAGATGCGTCCATCGAAGGGTTGGGAGCCGTGCTCACCCAATGCATCAACGGAGAGACTACGACCATCGAGTTCTTCAGCCGTGGACTGAAGAACCGGGGAAAAGAGATATAACTTGTTTGAGCTCGAGGCCTTGGCAGCAGTGAAAGCGGTAGAGAACTGGGAGACCTAGCCAGAAATCCCTCCTGATTACAGACAATGAGGCCCTCAAATGGACCCTGTCGGAGAAGGGCTTCTCATGAGACGGGGCTCTTTTCGGGGCGGGCGGGAAGCGTCCTTTGCCTCTTTCCCACTTCAGCGTTCCAAGCGGCTGAATCAAGCCCTTAGAGAAGCGTCATGAGTGAGTTCACTCAAAAACACGAGATGCCAAGGTCAACGAAGCATGACGCTTCACAGCAACGCTCCCAAAACTTACCCAATAAAGCGTCTCAAGAACCAGAATTCTAGTCTCAGTTCACCCCCATAGCTCAGGAATACCCCGCTATCAGGGCCGGAAAGGGTCTTCCTGGCACGACAATGCTAGTAAAAATTACGTTTGTTATAACGTGCCAACAGATGGAGAGCAATATAATGAAGTAATGACGTTACCAATTCTCATATTAGTAATCTCAAATATTTGTCGTTTTTTTGTACAATAGACTAAAATTGCAGGGCCCGAACCTGCTTAATTTTAGTTTTTAACGCCTACCCGAAAATATACATTACCTGTTTTAATAGCAGTTCCCCTTTTGAGCTTTATTTTCACCTAGCATCTTGAAAGTTGTCTTCCTTGCCTAGCTCGTACGGTACTGCGCATGCGTGGGCCTAAGTCTGCTTATATAAGCTCCGGCGCAGCGAACTGTTGGCTTAATTTCTCCACTTTCCAGAACCTAGCTCATGGAGGGGAGGTTCGGGCGGAGTTAAGGTAACGTATATTTTCGGTTAGGCAATAAAAACTAAAATAAAGCAGGTTCGAGCCCTGCAATTTTAGTCTTTTCATAGCCGACGAAAATATACATTACCTGTTTTAATAGCAGAATAGGAGGAGGGCTAGATTCTATCTTCCCGCAGTATGAGCTGGCATCCCCAGGAAAAGATACTTTACCTGATGAAGGCATTTCTGCGTTCCCAACCACTTTCACCATACCGACAAGGTCGGGACGTAGCAAGACTCCGGTGAGTTTGCAAAGTCAATTGTAAGGTGAGATTGGGGATGCGGTTGCTCATGGACATGTAATAATAAAATAAAGAAAAAATACACCGAATGCAGTGGTCTAAGCATCAAGGGGTACAAATCAAGGAATTAACCATAAGTGCTGAAACCATCTTACTTTGTGGGAAGGATGAGGACGGCGCAGAAGCGGAGGTATCGTGGAGAAACGGGAGGGGAGGCCAGAGGTAAGTTTGAGGATGATGAATGTGAATTCAGGATGTTGTGTCAGTGAAGAGATGGCAACGCATGTAGATAGAGAACGGTTGGACGATGATCAAACTACCTTGTCCTTCCTTTTTTTTTTTTGGTGATTGATGTGAACTGCTTGTTACATAACCGAGCGAGGAGAACGGTCATACTACCCTCTGTAAGAAGAGGAAGGTAAAAACGGACGCCTCGCTGCCCCAGAAGAAAACGGAGGTGTAAGTTCTGACAAAACCGGAGGGTGAGAAAGCTTACGGAATCATCCTAAACCCCAGGGGTACGCTTGTGGCCTTAGCACGGCATGGGGAGCATGGTAGGCCTCCTTCCGCGGATTATGTGTTCGGATTGATACCTTGGAAAGCTGGAAGGAAGGAGGTAGCGTTTGTCGAATTGCCAGACGGAGTAATTCAAAATGCGTGACAAGAGCGGAGATTCTAGGGTTTGTCGCCAAATGCAGATAGAAGTTTCGGAGGGTTCCGAATCGGTTGCAACGTCTGGTGTAGAAGCGGAGGCTGAGGTGAGAGCACGAGATGTGTCAATTGTAGAAGTGGATGGCTGCGAGCCAGGAGGAAGGAAAGTAGGCGCAGTAGGAGGAAGGATGGCAGGAGAACCCTTCGATGGATTCCGGAAGTCGTCTGGGACAGGCGGAGGGGCCGTAGAATCTATTGGCGCCGGATCGGACACTGAAAGTGGTGAAGTGTAGTACTGTATGGTGGTGACCGAAACGAAGTGGCAAGTGTGAGCAGCGAAGTGGCAAGTGAAATGCTGGAGCGTTGGGTGAGTCGGTGTCATCCTGATGGAGAGGAAGCATCGGAGGCGGAGGGACCATCCGTTAGGGGAGGAGCGTCCGCATGAGGAGGCGGAGGATGCAAATTGAAGGTGGAGGCCGTTGAAGAAATGGAAGTGGAGGAGTGAAAATTTGTTGAGCGGTGGCTGATGTGTCGTTTAGCGGGGATGGCAGAGGAGCTGGGGCTGCGTGATGTAGTTCCCGGATGGTTGGTGATTGAAATGGTGTGGCGGAGAGGGAAAGCCAGGCAGTCCCTATTGTGGACGAAGCGTTGTGTGGGTGTCGTGTGCGGGAGTGAGCATGACAATATGCCCACCAAGGTGGCGAATATGGAATTGGAGAGGCCAATGTGATGTGTGCGGAGGAGAGCGTAATTCAGTCTCATGGATTAGCACTTCCGGTTTACGACTTCCAACTCATTTGTCAAAGCTTCGTTGGATGCTGGTATTAAGGCATTTTCTGCTTGTAGCTTGTCTACTTCTTTGACTGTCTTACAAAGGATCGGTAGTTCCGTTAGGGTGGAACGTAACGAGCTGTATTAAGTTGAGAAGTGTCCTGTTAATTTTAGCATGAAACCGATGTTGAAGTACAAGTCCTCCATCTTGTGGACCATGGTTGGAAAAAAATCATGATTTTTTTGCAAAAATCAAAATAATCGATTTTTTTTTATTTAAAGCAATAATTTTTTGAGTTAATCAAATTTTTTACAAAACCTGAGTAAACATTATTTAAAAGTTGTGGGACACCGTATACACAAAAATAACTTGAAAATTATTTTAGTAGTACACTGTAGTAGGCGACAATTCCATATTCAAAAAGCTGGTAGGCTGTCGTTTCATACTCAAGATAGATTCAACAGTAATCTAGACACACACTAGTGTGTCGCGCCAAGTTAGGCAACAATTATCATAACAAACATCACATCAGTTCAGTTGAGGAGGTTGTAAACCATTGTAGCGTGGCGCCATAGCGTCAGTGTCTTATATCTTGAAGCATAGTTGGGCACATTTCAGGTACTTGGGGAAAAATAATAATGCGGTACAAAAGCTTAAATTGTGTTGAAATCAAGAGCAATGACCCACCTGACAAATATTAACTCGTGTAGGAATGCCAGCTAAGCTGAGCTAATTCGCTCATCCCCATGTTAAATCCCATAGGGTGATTATTTATCGATACCGAGATAACGGGGAGCCTTCCAGCTATGAAATTGGACGAATGGATGCAGTACAATACGAATTGCATACCTTTTATGGTTTGGAGCCTGGGGGCGTAACAGGGATGGAGTGGGAGGGCGCATAAGTACGAAAATATTGTTATAACCATTGTTAGCATTGTCGGCATCCTCTCTCATTGGACAGCCAAAGTTTGGACAATGAGAACGTGGATACTGACGTACGTGCCGAAACACACTAGTGCATCACGATAAATCTAAACAACGTTGCAAAGAAATTGTATTCACATCCAATTCACGAAAAATAAACCAACTGTAAAAACAAATCCAAAAACTGGTACAGAGGCCACTAAGTTCAGAGTGGTTCGGCCATTCAAAGGATTGATATCAACACACCAACACTAACTAAATATTGTAATACAAATTACAACAAAATTAAAACCAAACCAAAAACCCATAAAGAGGGTGACTAAGTTGAGAATGGTTCGGCCTATAGGCAAAAGGTAGTAGCAAATTGTTGAAAACCAATATCTTGTTGATGTGGCACTTTATAGTACACCTCTGCACAGTAGTGGAGTTGAGCCAATACACAATTTAAAAAAAGGAGTGATATATCAAAAACCAAAACTGGTAAAAGGGGCCGCCAAGTTCCGAATGGTTCGGCCCTTCAAAGGAGTGATATCAACACACCAAAACATTTGCCAACTTAATCGCACCAAATAATACTTCGGACGTTAAATGAACTTGAACATTGCTACCGAAAGTAGCAATGTTCTAGTGTGCATTTAACCTTCGAACTATTAAGCGGTGCGATTAACTTTGCGAATGTTTTGGTGTTGATATCACTCCTTTGAAGGGCCAAACGATTAGGAACTTGGCGGCCCCTTTTACCAGTGTTGGTTTTTGATACGTTACAAGAACTTAGTAGTAGTCTAGTCGGCTGTTGTATCATACTCAAAGTAGCTGCTACAATAAGTAACTAGCATAAATGGCAACTTACTAGGCTATAGTTTCATGCTCGATTTAGCTTCAATTATGAGAACCTAATTGGCTTTCATACTCAAAATATCTTCAACTTTTCACAAATAATTGGGTCTTGTCATTCGCTAATTGCTATTAGTCAAAGACACTTTTGCTTAGTTTCCTGTAAAGTTTTTGATTCATAGACTAAAACAAAATCACTAAATTGGCAGCTTCACCTAGGCCAAAACGATTTTGAAGTTTGCATTGCACCAGTCCAAACTACGAAAATACCCTTACCACATGTGCAGTGGAGGCAGTTGCAGTGTGTAACTGTCTGCTACATCGATCCCCTCCTGGTCCACTTTGTCCTACTGTGAAGTCCATCATTCGAGTGGCTAGACCGAACTGACAACGTTTTGGATGAACAGATATTGAGAGAATGGTTTGGCTCTATACTTAATGAGCAATGGAACTATGTTTGGATAATTTACATAGCCTACTTAATCGATCAGAGTCGTACCCCTCTCCCGTAAGTTTTTACCCACATCAAATGGAGTCATAACCTTAGCCAAATAGTGTGCTAGTGTTAGAGCTTGCTGAAAAAGTTTTTGCTTACTTATCTTATTTTGCATAGTTCTTGTAGTTCTGCATTCATTTTAATTTTAAAATGATTTAAATCAATGATTTTTATTGATGATTCAATCATTGATTAAATCATTGCCAACCCTGTTGCGGACTGATTAATGTTATCCCTGTGTTAGTGCTTCCCGTAACACTGACGCCGCGGGGAACGGAACGAGTTGAAGCGGAGGCATGGTAGCGTGTGACGTCGTGGTGAAAAAAGGTTGCGGAATGGAGAACGGAGGACGTTCCGGGAGAGGAGCCTCTTTCAGGGTGGACCGTGGAGAAGGATCCTTTTTTTCTGAACTGTAGGTGCAGAGGGCACACTGTGGCGACGAGGAGGTGTAAAGGGAAAACGGACTGTTTTGATTTCTACTGAGTTGGTCATTGGTATGTTGGACTCCAGTGAGTGTACACCAGGGGTTTTTGTCAATCGCTGGGATAGTACCCGTTGATGGGAGCCTTGGCCGTTTTGGGGAATGCGGAGGCGGTGTCTCCTGTTGCGGCGGTTTCTTCGACGTGGTGTGGGAGGCTGGAGAACACTGGTGACTAGCCGGACGGTGGAACGGCGGAGGCGGTAGCTTGCTGACGACGTACTCGTTCTGCTTGTTGTTGTGAGAGCAGTTGGTGTGCGGTAGGTGGAGGTGTGGTAAACCGGAGCCGAGGAATGGGAGAGGAATCGTGAGGATGACCAATCGGCCAGTGGTACCTTGAGCTAGAAAGGAAGGATCATGTGGATGAGGAGGCTGGTTCAGAGGGACGGTGGAAAGGGTTGGTGGGTCCGCAGAGGGTGGAGAAGAGCCATCCTCCACTGTAGGAACAGATGGAGTTTTCATTAGTCTAGGAGCGGCGGAGGGCTGGAATGACCAGTAAAGAAGGGGGGGGGGGGTTCCCCCTCTGTCCGCGGAAAGATGGTGTGCGGAAAGGGAACAGCGTGACGTAGGTCGAGGTACGAAGATTGGTCCTGTTGGGGAGCAGTGTGTAGCACAGCTTGCACTGGTTGAAGGTAGAGGAAAGACAAGCAGGCTGCATAGCTGAAGTTTGTAACAAAAGAAGAAGAGGAGGGCTGCGCAGTAGGATGCGCAGGTGGTGGCAGCGCGGAGGGATATCATACCCCTTTGATTAAACAACAGCATGTAATGCTGGAGAGAAAGGAAAGCGAAAGCTGATTTGTCAGTGGTTTAATGGTTCATTGGGTTGCGGAACGTTCAGCTACAGAATGTTGAGAGGAACGTGAAGATAGGTCGAGTGGTTAATTGAGGGTGGACGGAGGAGACCAACCTGGCTGCTATTTTCCACGCCTTGAGTTAAAGTTTTGAGACAGCCATGTCGTTCCTTAGTGCGAGAGAGATCGTCGGAAAGGAAACGTAGGTCCCGATCCAGAGGCGGTCGACCGCAAGGGATAGGAGACGTGTTCGCGGTATTACAAGGGATGGAGAACGACTCGAAAAGGAAGGGATTCGGAGGCATAATGGGTGGCTCCAAGGAATCCTGTTCTGTTGTCAGTACAAGAACCTCCACTTCCTTCACAATAGGCAGAACGTGGCTCGGAGGATGCGCAACGTGGAGTGCGGGTGGCGTCATTCCGTGGTGTCCCTTTAGCACGAGGCATCGGAACACGGAGGTGGAGGCGGATGGCAGGAAAGCGGAAGGCAGAGGCTCGCGAAGCGAAGTGAACAGCGTGGCGGCTAGAGAAGAAAGGATCTCTGTATAGTGAAGTAGCAAGACAGGAGGATGTGGAACCTTATAGGCAATGCGCAAACTGCAACCATGCAGGATGTGATGGGGCGTTACGGTCGAGGTGTCATACATGAAGGATGATGCGCAGTGGGTATGGCGTCAGTGTTGGTTGTGACAGGTGGTAAGAGCCCCTCCGTGTTACAGACCAAGGCCTGGTGGGAGGAACACAAGCTGACGTGATGCTGATGTTCCTACTTGGTATGCAATCTCCTCCCCCCCCTCCTCCTCCACTCCTGGTGCGGACAGAGGCTGAGCAGGGGAAGCGAGGAGTAAAATGAGGAGTGAGGAAGTGGAAGAAAGGATGAGACAGTCACTGGTGAGGTACCAGTCGCCCGGAGAGGAACGGTAGCAAGGGATGATGGAAGGTGGCGTCAAGCCGCAAGTAGGCAAACTACGGTTGTCCTCTGACTGCCGGCTGGTAAAAAGGATGGCGGATGGTGATGAGGCTGTTGGCAAAGAAAAGGTCGTGTTATAGAAACACGATCGGAACGCCGGGTGGGCGCTTGGAAAGATACAAGGTAAACAAGGAACCATAGGACGAGAGAGCAACCCGGAAGGAGGGATGTTCTCGGTAGGGAGGACTGATGGAACAGTCGGTAGTGACAAGTAGCCGGCGGAGGGCAGAATGACTGCATGTGACAGAGGAACGCAGTGATGAGAATGGAGTTTAGTCCTCTGTGCCGTTAGCCCCGGAGGGGGAACCGAAGAGGACTGAATATGTCCTAGAGTAATAGCCTTAGAACATGGCGAGTCCCTTGTAAGGAGGATCGGTTCATGGAAAAAAGGGCCGGCGCATCATCCACTGGTTCGGATGGAAGCAATGGGAGGCGCAACAGTCGTCCCTGGCGTAAAAGCGGAGGAACGCACTCTCCGCAGGACAGCGGAAGGCGGAGGAACACCCCATCCGCGGAACGACAGTATGCGGAGGGGCGCGGAACGTCGAACGGGGAAGCTCAAAGAACGACCATGTGTGGCGATTGCCCTAGGAGAAATGATGCCAACAGTTCGCTGCGCCGGAGCTTATATAAGCAGACCTAGGCCCGCTCATACACAGTACCGTACGAGCTAGGCAGGGAAGGCAACTTTCAAGATTCTAGGGGAAAATAAAGCTCAAAAGGGGAAACTGCTATTAAAACAGGTAATGAATATATTCTCGTCGGCTATAAAAAGAACATTTTGCCGGCCCCCAGACAGGCCGGCTAAAAATGGTTTTATTTATTGTAGAAAGGACTATACCTGGCAATTTTAGCATTGCTGTCCCAGTGATGGTGTTGGTTGCTTGAGATTTGAATTGCTGCCTCAGTTACCCTACCCAAAGAGATGGCGCGCCCTCGTAGCCGCCAACTTATATAGGGAGGACCACGCATGCGCATGCGTGGTCCTCCCTATATAATTTGGCGGCTACGAGGGCACGCCATCTCTTTGTCTCACGTTCCCGTCAAAAAGGTGACTCGTGAGGGGAGGCAGGGCGGAACTAGGGTATAGTACTTTCTACAGCAAAAGAAACCATTTTTAGCCGGCCTGTCTGGGGGCCGGCAAAATGTTCTTTCTATGCTGTGAAAGTAGTATACCTGGCTATTTTAGCATTGCCTAGCAGACCTCGTCAGGTTAGGTGGCGGGCACCTTTTGACTGCGTGCCCTGGGGTTCTGAGGCGGAAACGTCTGAAGTTCGTGCTCAAGGGAGCCCTAGATGGGGTGGGGGCCCTTGAAATGAACTTGTTTTATTATTATTATTATTTTTATATTTACATAAGAAAATGAAAGACCAGAAGAGGAGGGTGAGATCATTACCTTTGGTGATGAGTAGCTCCAGTGCGGTGAGGTGACGACGGGTAGTAG
>JAHWFP010165158.1:13270-26467 GCA_023313725.1 Lithobius niger | reverse complement strand
ACAACACCTCCCCACCCCGAGGCCTCCCATTGTGTGGTCTGAATTCTCCCCATCCCTCTCCCCCTCCCTTGGAATCCCTGGTGTTTTGTTTTGTTAGGGAAGCAAATAGCGTTTTCAATGAAGGGCTACACTCTTATTGTCAGTGTAGCTGAATTTCCCGTTTTTCCGTTTTGATACCAGGCGTGATATTAACCCGAAGGTGATTGTTACTCAATGTGCTTGTACACAGTGGAAATGGACAGTGCAATGGTTTGGAGGTAGGCAGTGTCAAGGACCAGTGTGGCAATGACAGTCGTCATATGTTTAGTGACTAATCCGTGTAGTTGTTGAGTAGTAATAGTGTTGCGTTTGTAATTTGTAATTAGTTATAGCACATATAGTACAGGGTGCATGGCTCAGTGCCACACCCCTTAATAAATAAATTGAATTCAGCTCGGCTGTAATAGTCAGCTTTATTGAAGCAATATTTTGTTTGTTACTTATTGTCACAGGGCACATCCGTTCGCATTGTCAGCCGTTTGCCACGTTCCATTGCTACCCCCTTTATTTAATTTGAGCCGTTTTTATTGGCGGTTTCCTCATTGTTTAGTTTATTTCAGCATTTTCATTGGTTGCCATGACCTCTGATGTGATCTGATCTCTGATATGGTCTGATCTCAAATGATGCATCCTCACAAGTGAAATATATTAGGAAATAATTCTCCAACAAAAAATAAAAACGGAAACCTCGATATTGTTGTTTACCAGCAACAATGAGGTTTGCCTACTAAGTTTCTAGTCGATTATACTAGTGGTCATGCTCTAAACCTCAAAGTACTATTTTGTTTACCCACGCAACGTTATTTACCAGTAACACCGACTCACGATGCTGGTGTCCGGACTTTTCGTCCCAAACTGCCAGCAGGAGCTTTTTATTTTCACTAATTTCTTTTTTGAAAAAATCAACAGACTACAGTTCTGATTTCGCATACCTGAACACGACAGTGAATTCTGACTGGTGGGGGTTTCGGATGCCCTGTCATTCTGCTCAGGAACCACCTCCACAGTACTGATAATAAGAGAAAAATTCTCTTTGAGTGGGTGGTGGGGAATAGTTGAGAACTTCAAACTCAGTATCTACGCATCTCATTCCCGAGAGCATTCTACAGAACCCGGTTTCGTGTTTCATTCTGAATCCTCCTTAGTCGGAACTACCGAAAAATAACTGTCGTATGTAGATACGCGTAATCAGAACTTTAGTCTTTTGACGTTTTCAAAAAAGAAATCAGTGAAATAAATAGCTTCTCCGGCAGTTCGGGACGAAAAGTCCAGACACCAGACTTTCAAGTGTTACTGGCAAATAACGTTGTGATGGGCAAACGAAAATATTATTTTGAGCGTTTGAGCACGACCACTAGTATAATCGACTTGAAACTTCGTGGGTAGATGCATCTCGTTTTCCTGGGATGTTCTAGCGTATCTCCCAACCAGAGTGACCCCTTAGATCAGCGCTATAGGAAAAAACGTTGTTTGGATCTCTGCCCCGAAGTTGGCTTCTCCTTGTGCAGTCGACAAAACAGAAAAAATTGAAAGTGCTTCGATCACTGCAAAAATCAGCATGCATGCTGGGGTAAGTGGTACAAGTCCAGTAACGAAGTTTCAGCCATATAACTTTTCTATATGCAAAGTTTACTGCCTCCTTCGGCAACAACGGTTACTTAAGTCTACTCATGACAGGACTTGACCATTTACTCAGATCCAGGCATTACTTAGCTTTCAGGTAGGGGTTTTGAGACAGCAGTGGTAGGAGACGTCAAGTCATTGCCTAAGCAAAGAAAATGAATTCATTGCTCAAGTCACAGATAGTGGTACCAAACTACTACTTAAAAAGCACCTCCGACTTAAGCCTTTGCTTAAGTACTCCTAAAACACAGCTATGGTACGGGCGTTAGTAGTGTTACTTGACCAAGTAATGCTCAAGTTTGATAGCAGTGGTACGACAGTTGCTCAAGTCATTACTTACAGTTCAAGTACTACTTGCTCAAGTAATTGCTTGAGCACTACCTATGTGGGATGCTGTGGTACGGGTGTAAGTAGAACGTTGAACAAGGTGGACGTTACTTAAATAAAGCTACGGCTGAAGAGAGCAAGGAAATGAACTTGAATAACGACGAACTGGAAACGAAAAACGCTAGTTTCCTGGAAACAGAAAAATGGGAATTTCTTAAAAACATGAAATTATTTTCGTTTTGATTCCGACAAAGATTGGAAGATTTGGAATCAAGCATTTTTTTTATGTCAATTTTTCTGTATAAATTGAGTGACTACTTTCAGCAACGTGAAAGCAAGGTATACACTTTTGTTTTGTATTGAATGTCAATTTTTTTTTGTTTATTGTTTTTGTGCACGATTTGTAGGGTTATTTTGTAGTAATCGAATCCCCCCCCCCCCCCCAAAAAAAAAAGGGCGTCAGGATCTTGGATCATTGAATGACTGTGTGTGATTGAGATCTCACACCAAAGAAAAATGACTAATTCTAACAAAATTGATACATCAAACTATTTTGGGGTAATGTGTGAATGTTGATACAATTGAGATTCTGATCGCAGAGAAAGAAGGTTTAAAGAATTTTTTTATGCAGTAGTTTTTTTTTTGTAGTCTCACTTATATATTGTAATATTGGATGACATAGTTTCTTTTTACATTGCTAAATTATTTATTGAAGTTTGAAGGACGAACGAAATTTTATATTTAAAAACAATTTTATTGTTGGTTATTTTTTTTTTTTGTGTTGTTAAAGAAATTTGGTTGCATATACTGGATTAGATTTTTTTATGTTAAACTTTTTTTAAGTGTTGAATGATTGATTCCCTTTTTGATCCGTAATGAAGTTATGGTAGTTCGGTGTCAAGGTGGTGAGTCGCATCCGGGTGTTGAATTTCGTTGAAAATTGAAACGTAACCAGAACTGAGTATGGCAGACAGTTACACAACACCATTTTTACTGGAACAATGGTTGGACATATCCAGGAATCACCATGTGCACGTAAACATGTATTACATTACGGTATAGACGAGGCTGACGCCCGTACCACAGCTTCCCACATAAGTAGTGCTCAAGCAATTACTTGGGCAAGAAGTACTTGAACTGTAAGTAATGACTTGAGCAATGGTTGTACCACTGGTATTAAACTTGAGCATTACTTGGTCCAGTAACCCTCCTAAGTAGTGTTTGTGGTTTATCGTGTAACCACACCTGGAAACGGTGGCTATGTGCCTCCGTAGTTCAGCTGCCAGCACGCCCCTACAAAATGCAACAACACGCGTTTGTTATTTTTTCGCGGAGCTCAGACCCAGAAGGGTCACCCGCTACACCCAGATAAAATGCAAAATTATCAATTCATCATAGAATAAGAAAATCATAACAATCGTTAGCATAATAATAATAATAAACTATGCTGATATCCCACGCTGGTCTAGCTGGTTCCTGCATGCGTGAAATATTTTACTATATGCGTGAAATATTTTACTATAGGTATCATGAAATGAAAACGGCCTGACCACTCCCGCCCCCGTACCCCCGTCCTCTCTCCCTCCCCCCCCCCCCGGCCCCCCCCTTTGTGGGGTGAGAATGCTCTCCATCCCTCTCCCTTGGAATCCCTGGTGTTTTGTTAGGGTAGTAAATAGCGTTTTAAGTGAAGGACGCCACTCTTATTGTCAGTGTGGCTGAATTTCCGGCTTTCAGCTCGGCTGTAATAGTCAGCATTATTGAAGAAATATTTCATTCGTTACTGATTGTCACAGGGCACATCCGTTCGCATTGTCAGCCGCTTGCCCCCTTCCAATGCTTCCCCCTTTATTTAATTTAAGCCGTTTTGATTGGCTGTTTCCTCAATGTTTAGTTTATTTCAGCATTTTCATTGGCTGTCGAGAACTCTGATGTCAAAAGATGCATCCTCACAAGCGAAATATATTAGGAAATAATTCTCCAATCAAAAATAAAAACCGACACCATGAAATTGTTGTTTACCAGCAACAATGACGTTTGCCCACCAAGTTTCAAGTCGATTATACTAGTGGCTATGCTCTAACGCTAAAAGTACTATTTTTGTTTGCTCACTCAACGTTGCCAGTAACACCGACTTACAAGGCTGCCAGCGGGAGCTTTTTATTTTCACTAATTTCTTTTTTGAAAAAAGTCAACAGACTATAGTTCTGATTTCGCATACTTGCACACGACAATGACTGCTGGGTGTTTTGGATGCCGTGTCATTCTGCTCCAGGACCACCCCCACGGTACTGATAATAAGAGAATAGAAATACTAAGAGAAGAGTGTAAAGGAAAGGAAGGTGTTGTGAGGAATAGTTAAGAACTTCTCAGTATCGTCGCATCTCATCCCGAGAGCATTCTATAGCCTAACCCGGTTTCGTGTTCCATTCTGAATCTTCCTCAGTCAGAACTGCCGGAAAATAACTGTCGTATGTAGGTATGCGTAATCAGAACTGTAGTCTGTTGACGTTTTCAAAAAAAAAATCAGTGAAAATTAACGGCTCCTCCGGCAGTTCCGAACGAAAGGTCCAGACACCAGACTATCAAAATGTTACTGGCAAATAACGTTGTGATGGGCAAACGAAAATATTATTTTGAGCGTTAGAGCACGACCACTAGTATAATCGACTTGAAACTTCGTGGGTAGATGCATCTCGTTTTCCTGGGATGTTCTAGCGTATCCCCCAACCAGAGTGACCCCTTAGGTCAGCGTATAGGAAATAACGTTGCTTGGATCTCTGCCCCGAAGTTGGCTTCTTCTTGTACAGTCGACAAAACCGAAAAAATGAAAAGTGCTTCAATCACTCCAAAAATCAGCATGCATGCTGGGGTAAGTGGCACAAGTACAGCAACGAAGTTTCAGCCATACATCTTTTGTACACGCAAAGTTTACTGCCTCCATCGGCAAAAACGGTTACTTAAGTCTACTCATGACAGGACTTGATCATTTACTCAGATCCAGGGATTACTTAGCGTTCAGGTAGGGGTTTTGAGACAGCAGTGGTAGGAGACGATAACTTAAGTCATTGCACAAGCAAAGGAAATGAATTCATTGCTCAAGTAACAGATAGTGGTACCAAAACATTACTTAAGAAGCAACTCCGACTTAAGTCTTTGCTTAAGTACTCCTAAAACACAGCTGTGGTACGGGCGTCACTGTTCAGGAACAAGCAAGGGACAATGGGTTTGGAAATAAAATACTGTAGCTAAATTTAGGGATTGGAAAAACCAGTAACTTGGTAAGGTCAGGTACAGGTTTGGGAGACTAGTGAAAGAAAGCGCTAGACACAAAAAGAAGGTAGATAAGGAAGGGACATCCTAAATAATAGTTAATGCACACTAAATAGAAGGAATAGCGAAAACTAAGGTTAATTAAGAGTAAATAAAATCTAACATTTGAGAATAACACATGTCTTATAACAAGAATTTTTTTGTGCAGATAAAATAAGATTTTTTTTTAATATTGATGTATGTAAATAAAATAATGTGAATGGCAAAAATGGAAAGGAATTTTGAGATTTTTTCCCCCTATTTCAGGAATAAATAGTATGTAAAATATAATTTAAATACAGTGACGTTGCTAGAAAATATAGATTTTGTGTGTAACAAGTGAATAAGAGGAAAGGATAAATAAATAACTGAGATAAAACTATTGTATCGAACAGTGTGCTATGAAGGACACAAGCGACCACAAATTTGCAACATCTTAAACATTTATTTAACAAAATTAAAAACAAAACAAAAGTAAGAAACGGTAATTATACAACTTGGTCTCAGCTACCTAAATACGCCAACATTCGTAACCTCCTGAATTCAAAACTCATAGGCTTGTTTCACAAGCCCTGCAATTGTACTTCTTCTTTGTGTTAAATCTTCAACACTCTTGAAGTAACTTTATTCACATGATGTTTATCAACTCCTGTCAATATTTTTACTGCAACTTCAAATTGATCAAATAAATAATTAAAAAAAAAAAGAATTTAAACTTGAGTTAATTTGGGCAAAGCTAAGCTAACAAAGAAGGCAAATAATTCTTTAGCGTTCTCATACTTCAACACCTTTTAATTTCACATACTCACAATGAGACAGTCGATCTTTCGGCTTCAACGAGAGACTGACCAAATTGCTGGGAGACAGGGCCGAGAGGAACCACAAACTCGCTCGTCCTCTCGAATTCATTCTTGCCCAGACCTGCGTCACTTCTTCTTATCACCTCGTTCATCTATTTTAGTGTCTGTTTGTACCATTTACTCAGTGTCTCTTTCAGCACGCTTTCTCTGTCATTGGTCAGAATCACACATTCCACAATTTGACCTTCACACTTCATTAAAAAGTAAAGAAAAATAATAATCAATAAAGCTGTTTGAAATATTCATGAATTAGCTAGACAAAAATTAGTACACAAGAGTTCGCCCTGAACATGTCTCGCAATCCAGATTACGTATTCCCTATTCAGTTGTAAACGTCGGGAAAACGTAAACGTGTGGACAGTCGCTCTTTTCCACAGCCTCTGTATTTACAAGTGCACACTCGCTTAATCGCTGTGTTTTGTAATCTGGACCGCGCCACGATATTCAAAGGAAAACATTCAACTTGAATCTAAAGATTAGTAACAATGTTTATGTTTAGTAATTATCCAGCTTCACCATCAGTCTTAATTACGTATTCGTAATTATTTAAACTTATTATTATTTCTTAATTATCGTTAACGACTGTCCTGATATCCGCCCACACTTTAAACCACAACCTGTCCTCAGGTTGACATAATAGTCTAGCGGCCAAGGGCAACAATCGTGCACTTCTGGAAAAAGCATGAAATTTTAAGAACTTATTTTAGTGATCAAGAACAACATTTTTGGATTTGGTGCCCACTGATGGCACTTCTGGTTTAGCATCATGACGTCATCAAAGATGGCAGCCACATGATTTAACCCTAAAATCGTGTATCTCAGTAACCAATAACCGATTTTAATTTTTTATAGCTCGTTGGAAGATAAAATTAAAACTAACCAAAAATGTCCTATGGCACAGTAACACAACTCGCACAGGTTAAGCGGTACGGCCTCATGAATGCGACATTGCGTGAAATGTTGGATAAAAAAACGAAATATAACTATTTGAACCTTATGTTGTAGATTTTCATTACCTGTATTTTATTTAAAACATCACGTTGACATCGAAACGTATGACGCCTAACTGGAAAACTGCACATTTCTTTTAAAATAATACAACAACGGAATGAACAAGAATTTTAAAACTCAACTTTTTGTCGATCAGAATGTCACGTCAGGTTGTTGCTGCTAGTCAAATCCCATATCAGAACCTGACGACTACTCCGATATGGAAATGCTTAGGAATATCTGAAAGGTGGAGATCTATTCTTTCCATCAATCCTAACCAAAATTGTTGAAAGTAGACAGGGACCGTTCTACACCCATTTAAAGGTGAAGAGGTAATGGCATAGCGTGAAAAGTGTATGATGGTTTTAGAATTCGAAATGCTCTTGCGACCCGTGTAATAGCCCGAAATTGATATACTTAGGATTTTCTGAAAGGTGGGTATCTATACTTTCCATCAATCTCAACCGAAATTGTTTAACGTAGATAGGGACCGTCATATGCCCATTTCAGGTAAAAAAGTACTAGCGTAGTGGTGTAAGAGTACAGTGATTTTCGAATTCGAAGTGCTCTTGCAAATCCTCTAATAGCCCAAAATGGACATGCTTAGGATTTTCTGAAAGGTGGGGATCGATTATTTCCATTAATCCTAACCTAAATTGCTTAGCTAAAATACAAATAAATACAAATATGAGCATTACAATGACACTTTGAAATTGAAACTAGCCACTTCACCAATAACAGCTTTACCTTTAAACGGGCGTGGGACGGTCCCTATCAAAGCTAAACAATTTCGGGTGGTGGAAAGAATAGACCCCCCATCTTTTAGAATATCCTAATCATGTCCATTTAGAGCTAACATAGGGCTCGCCAGAATATTTTTAATTAGAAAATCAACATATGCTTTCGCTGCTATATGCCATTGCCATAGGGAACAACCTACGCTCTTTTCATGGTAACTTTACCTTGAAAAGAGCGTAGGTCGTTCCCCATATAAGTTAATCAATTTCAGTTAGGATTGGTGGAAAGAATAGATCCCCACCGTTCAGAATATTCTAAGCATGTCAATTTAGGGTCATTAGTGGGCTCACAAAAGCATTTTCAACAAGAAAATCACTATAACAACCAATTGAAAAAAGGAGAATTCGCGCAAATTGAGGGTGATATACTTTAAATACGATTTTGGGGTTCAAGGGTTGATTTTATGTAAAAGATGTATATCACCTTTCCTGTCAAGAACTGTGTGCTGAACGTTTTCCCTTCATATTATGCCTTTGATTTGTTGAGGAATAAGTAGTCACAGCCCCAAAACCGGTTTTTTTTTGGTGGGGGGGGGGTTAAATCACCTCCTCCTCCCTTGGAATCTGTTACCATAACTGTTATTAGTTACCCTTCGTGTGCATCCATACCAAATTTCATGCTTTCACAGGCAGTGAAGAATTCAACCCCCTAGCCAGCTTACTACGTAGAATGATCTGCAACATATCCATTTTCCTGTAATAATTCGGTAACGGTACCATCTTTTTAACATTGTTAGGATTTGTCGGAATGGGAACAACATTTGGAACAATTCGTATGATAGATCTTAATGTTTTTTGTTAGCTAGTTTGGCTATTGTTTTAATTCAAATGTGATAATACCTATTGGAAATCACTTAAAATGAACATTTTATGAGCTGTACCCCTAACCTGTCGAATCTCTGTTAATGTGTTGTAGGATCTAATTTGCGGCTTACAAAATTATCTTTTTACAAGAAGCCATAGTAAGTCGAAATTGGTTTGCTGGTTACCTAGATACAGCTGTTAACATCAAACTCTGTAGTGAATCTTTGGCGGCCTTCTTTGATAACGTAACGGAGGCAAACCGGAAGTGATATATGTGGGCACCATATCCAAAATTGTTCCATTTGCCACAGTATAGATATTTTGATGGAGTCATGCTTTTTTCCAGAAGTGCACGATTCGCCTAAAATTTGGCTCTTAGCCGCTCAGCTATAAGGAGAAAAAAAATCCAACATACATTTATGCACAAAGAACACAACGAATGTCCTTCTTGAAAAATAGCAACAGTAATCGAGCTGAAAAAGCACTTATTAAGAGATCCTACAGAGCAATGATCTAAACCTGCAATGAAAATCAACAGAAACCCAAAGTTACACAAATTCTTGCAAAAAACAACAAATGTAAAAGTGTTCGTGAAAAAAAAATAAACGTTCAAGCCATCTGGAAGGCATGCTCGACAACATCAACGTCCCCATTGCTGGAAAATGTTAATACTTGTAGTACGACACGTTCTATCGTCGAACTTTGCAGTCCGAGGTCGTCCGTGAACGCAGTGAATTTCTCCTGAGCCGATCTCTCGACATACGCTGCCGTAAGTGGAGGATGGGGAGCACCAAATGCCTACAAATCCCCAGAGACTGCTCGTCGTTCCACCATTGAAGACTGCTTGGGAGAACGGCGACAAATGCCGTCAACTCCCCTCAGTTGCTTGCAGATCCACCAAACTGTTGACCGGGGTGGGGAGGGAACGTCTTCTGGTCCTCAATCATCATCATCATCACCACTCCTTGGCAACACGAGAAGGGGCTGTTGGCAGCACACCCGTCACACCAAATGAATAGGGGGAATACATCCAGAGGGGGGCATGCACAGATGCCATCCCTTCCCTCAGCTTTGTCTGTCACGAATTCCCCTCTACAGAGAAAATTGTCCATTACTGAAGAATTCTAAATCTTTGCTCATCCATTCACTGCCCATGGGGGGGGGTGGCTAAAACGTGGAGCGGACACAGACTACCCGTGAATCGTCATCCACTAAGCTGAAATTTTCGTAATACTTTGAACTTTAAATTGCTTCTTGTTGTTGCGTGTCACGTGAATATTTTTCAAACTTTTTTTTTAATTTGAATTTTTTATGCTTGGGGGGACTGCTCTCCACCACCCGTCTTTCGGCTCCGCTCCCCGCAGCACCTGGCTGGCTCCTTCATTGCCACGTAAACACTGTTCACTGGTCTCGGTCAGTGGACCGTCTAGCGAAAATTTATCATTGTAAGCAAATCACTTATGAGCAACTAATGTATGTGACCAATGTTGTCATGAAGAATTAAACATGCATATGTCAAGCATGCTTCACTTATTGAAAAAAAAATGGGAGTTATTGCAGCATGGTATTCTATGAACGTTCACAACATTCAACAAATCTCGATTTCAATGTATCACAAAATCGCTTGTTGCTCAACACCATAATAGAGTTATTCGGATATTCGCGAGCCGCCATCTTTGAAGGGTCAAGCGAGGTGACATCCAACTGATTTACGTACTAAAATAGGCTTCGAAGAAGTCGCGCAAAACCCGACATTTTACGGTAAACTATTTTTACAATATTTTTAAAATCTTTATTCCAAACCTTAACTCGATCGTACAAATAATGGAAACGCGAAAAGTGACGTATTATTATTGTTTTGGAATTTTTTTCGTCAAGCTGTCAGACGCTCGCAGATAGTAAGCATTGCTGAAAACTACATTCGCATATATAAATTTTGCATCGTTATATAATTCACCTTTTAATTAAGAATTACGAACTGACTAAACGGCGTTATTAAAGAAAAAAATGTTATTACGGTTGAGGTATCTTCTAATGTTAATATACATATTGACTTTGAATACCTCTACCTATTACAGCTACCTTTCTGTTGTCTTCAGCGAGCGCTCGTGCCACTCGGCAACTTGCGCATGCGCCCGCAATGGCACGCAAACGACAGCCGGCAGGCAGTAATAGTTGGCGCTATTCAAAATCAATATGTATATTAACATTAGAAAATACCTCAACCGTAATAATATTTTTTTCTTTAATAACGCCGTTTAGTCAGTTCATAATTCTTAATTACAAGGTGAATTATATAACGATACAAAATTTAAATATGCGAATGTAGTTTTCAGCAGTGCTTACTATCTGCGAGCGTCTGACAGCTTGACGAAAAAAATTCCAAAACAATAATAATACGTCACTTTTCGCGTTTTCATTATTTGTACGATCGAGTTAAGGTTTCGAATAAAGATTTAAAAAATATTGTAAAGATAGTTTACCGTAAAATGTAGGGTTTTGCGCCACTTCTTCGAAGCCTATTTTAGTACGTAAATCAGTTGGATGTCACCTCGCTTGACCCTTCAAAAATGGCGGCTCGCGAATATCCGAATAACTCTATTATGTAGCCTTAAAATTCACCATTTTTCACTGTCTCGTTTTCAAAGAGACGCATCAGCTTCTGCGCAAATTCTCATTGTTATTATTGGTTACCCCAAACAAATCACATCTTTCTCTTAAATGACGTGGTCTACAACCTCTCACCAGTTGTTGTCGCACAGTCGCATAATGTTGACAATGTTTCGTGCAAGTTGGCTATGTTCTGTGCCTAACCATGTTACAATGTGTATTTCCCTGACAATTATCATTGTATAATCTTTACAAAACTTGCAAGTGCTAATTGCGTAACGTTATCTTACTTACGTGCCCTTAAAAAAATTACCTTTTTCGTGCCAATAAAAACAACCAAAAACAAACACAAAACGCAATTTTTTTTTAAATAGCAAACATATATATAGAAATAACGCTAAATATTTCCATGCATATGGTAGGTTCGACCCCCCCATCAGTGGCTTTCATACCTCAATTCTGAAATTCTTCCGTGTCGGCTCGCAAGTTTATTTTTAATTCTTAATGCAGCCACTCACTCATTCATTTCATACATACACCGAATTGTTAAGGCCATCATACAAATTTTGTCGATTCAGGAAGTCGATCCCAAAATTTCAACAAACATACTGCAAAAACTCGGAGCAAGCTACCGATAAACAGTCCGTAAACAGTCCGATTACAGTCACACCGTAATTACAGTTCTAATCTTTTTTACAATTCTTATTCATTGTTGTAATGGTATGTATTACATTCATCTTTATACAAGCTTGCCTATAGTTATTCTGTATATTATTCTTACTTTATTTATTTTTCCACACCATTTCTACACTTTCATGCATTTTATTTCTCATTTTTTTCAGCTTTATTCACCTATTTACTCCATTTAGTTACACGTTCTAACTAAAACTCACTTTATTCATAGTTTATTTATGTTACTAACTTCTCACTTATTTGTCACTCATTACACTTTTATTTACTGCTGATACTTCTTCACTCATTTCTCATTTACTTGTTTACTTATTCATTTCATGGAAGAAACTTACATAGCCCCTCCTTTATTGCTTTATTCTCCGTTTAATTTCCCGTGTTTCCTGAAATTTTGAAATGTGACAACATCGAGGTAAGGCTTGTACTCCCGTGACATTGCGTATTTCGTCCTCTTGACAAAATATTTATTTTGTTCAACGATCCGCCTAAAGTAAGTCGAATACAGAGGCCACAGGGACTAGACGATAAGAATTCCTGAGATGGAAAACACTGAAAAGTAACAGAGGGTAATGTACCCAAGAAAAAATAAATCACTTAGCTTGAATAATTTTTGATTCTCTGTGAAAACATTTGTAGTTAGCAAGACTTGCAGGGTTTTGGAGCCAAAATGTATAAAGCTACGTGATTTTCTTTTTCGTTTAGATACATTACACGTCAGGAATAAATTCATCATTTATTATTTATTAAAGAGCTGTGATCTATTTAAAAAAATAAAATCTCGATTATTGGGAGAGAATAAGTATTGCACAGAGATGGATGCTAAAGACCAAGAGCTGATGCAGAAAGTCGAAAATAGAGGCCATAGGGGCAAAAGGAATATATATAGGCAAAGCAAGGGGAGAGATTTGTGAGATGGAAGACACTAAAAAGTGAGAGTGGACGAAAGCAAGGGTCTAGAACTTGATGAAAATGGAATTGGAAGTCGTAATTTAACAGTAAATAATGGGAGCAGCAAAACAAAGTGAAGGTTAGGGACTAACGCAATATCTGAGAACACATTTTTACATAGAGATAACAACACTAAGTCTGTTTTGGCTCTGTCAAATTGTAAATAAGCGTCAATGATAAGGGTTCTGAAGTGACCAGGA
>JAHWFP010165158.1:0-13260 GCA_023313725.1 Lithobius niger | reverse complement strand
TTTGTCGCCAGATGGCGAAACTGGTATTGAGCGACAATATTTAAAGTTACGTTTTGTGAAGTTTAATGTAATTATTAATTTTACTCAAAAAATGGTGTATTATAGTTTATCCTGTTTTGTATAAGATTCGGATTTTGTAAAATCTAGCCAATCCCAAACAGTCTAGTGAAGCTACGTTTGGCCATGGTTTGAGCTCACGTTTTGACCAATTCGACGGAAAACAACAATGGCGTCGTTGTCTATCGCTTCGCCGACGAACGTTCGTTGTAACTTGCGCGTATTGACAATTCGGGTAGATACATGAAACAAATTACAACGTTGCCGAGTGAGGTAAATCATTTTAGAACCGCTGGAAAATCTCGAAATGTACTTTATTGTGACAGATACTTAAAATCCACTCGAAAAAAACACTGGGTAGGCTTAGCCATTACATGGAGGATGGTTGCCCGTTATGATGATGGCTGTGGAAAGCGAGATCGGATTGAATAGAATGGCTGCGTGATACAGATCGAAGCTATAATTCATTGGTTTAAACTATAAGTCAAAGTACGTGAAAGTTCAATTTAACAACTACGTCAGAAAACTGCCTTCTCATTCGGCTACGCCAATTTTGTAGCTCAAGAAGAAATTAATCTGTAAACTATTTTGTCATCCACTCATTCTCCGAGCTCAGAAATTGTTAATCCATCGTGCTAATTACAAACCACACGTCTTTTAAAATATATACACTACATGCTATAGTTTATTTAAATTAAATAAACGTATCGTTAACACGTCTGCACGTTCCGTCAATTAAAAGAGCAAAGTTTTAAACAAACTCCCGTCGTAGCATCCAGGCACCGTTTCATCACGTGATATCCAGTGTGTGCTTCCTTGTAGTTTAAAAAAATGTCGTATAATTATAAGGCCACTCAATCAGGGCCGTAGTTACCCAGTGGGGGGAGGCAAGAAAGACTAAAGAGGGCGTAAAACAGCTTATCCAAGTATAATTTTCTTTTCATAATTTTTTTTAAAAATCGTTCTCGTTTTAATCTGAGTTAGACCTCATTCTTTCGTTGTTTGACGGGGGGGGGGGGGCAAACCCTTGGGGGGGGGCTAAAGTTTACAATTTTAACAAAAATATTAACAATCCCACCCCCCCCCCCTTTCCCACTCCCACGGCCTTGCGCACATTGGCTTTCACTGTAGCTTCCTACGTTAACACTACGTTTTTCTTCGTTAAGCTAGCTCTGTTTTAGTGCTCATCGATACACACTTGTTTCAGTTTAGCTGATCGGTTCTCAAAAATTATGAGCACCGTGTTTTGCACACGAAAATAAAGCCCCCGGGTACTCATTCGAGAAAATACCGTAGGCGAAATTAAATAAAGAATGTGTTACACTAGCTTATGTGACTGTATACACGTTTGTCTAGCAGTAAGTTACATCGCCAGGCTAGCAGCTCTGAAACACCACTCTCATGCGACTGTGACTGTGCTCCCGGACCACTGCACAGTGACTGAGGTTGGCGCTAACGAACTGCTGTCGACGAGCCACCCTCCCCAGCACCTCACAGCGTTGAAGTACCTCAACATTCCAGTGGCCAGTGACTGCATACTGCTACACCCTCCTCCCCCGACCTGCAGCCAATCCGTAGTTGGTGGGGCGGCGGGGTGGGGGGGGGGGAGCGAAAGTACGACGTATAGATACGGTGGCGGGGGAGTGGGAAAGCTGAGGAAGAATCTACGTATGCTTCGTTCGGTGGAGGTGGGAGAGGGGACAAAAAAAATTATTACGTAAGTGAAGCAGAAGTAGTACATCGTAGCAAAGTTTCATCGTAGTTAAATAAAAATAAAAACGTTTGAAGATAGATAGACGAGACGCAGCAGGAAGAACCGGTGTTCCTTCACGTTTGGGTAAGGTGTGGGGGAAAGGATGAAGCGATGATTGGGGGACAATTATTATTGGACACGTAGTAGGTACATTGAAATGTCTTTATCGTAGTCAGTGAATGCCAAAAAAAAAGCAGCAAAGTAATTTTAGAATGTGGCTTCGGTAGAATCTTGATAAGCAAACTAAATTCCACAGGTGAATACTGCGTCAGGTTTTCAAACCCAAAACAGTGGATTCTGAAAAAAGGGAGAAGTAATTCACGAGTGCCGCGTTAATGTTGGGTGTATGGACGTAGACGCATACAGGAAGGTGGGGGGAGGGGGGATGGGCCTCTATCTCATAATGGTTTTTCTTTTGGGGGGAGATGCAGAAAGACATAATTGGGTAAGCAACGTTCTATGCTAAGGTCTTTAATGAAGAACATAATGAGAAAGCTAGTATTTTAAAACATGCCTCCTATGTGGAGTTTTATTGTGCATGCTGAAAGGGGCGCTAAAAGACGGTTGACGGGGGTGTAAAAATGTGTAATTTGCACCCCCCTCCCATTCACAGGAAAATGTTTATTTACACTGCTGGTTGCAGGTAATCTAACAGTTCCTTCCTAAAGCACCAAACAGAGCGAACAGAACGCACCACTGTTAGAGGTAGTTTGGCTCCAAACTTGACGTCGCGCGTGCGCAGTGATGTTGCGTCAGCCGTTTAGCACCTTCCTAAACTACAACACAGCTCAACAGGCTCAGCAAAGTATTCGATACGTCATACCTTCACCGCAACCAGACCTCGCTAATGTATTCGACCAGGATTGGCTAATAAATGTGACCAGGCGAGAGCAATGCCAAATTGCGAACCATCTCAGGGAGGTGGTTTGCTGGGGTGGAGGTTTGAGCATGCGCAAGCTAGCAGTTTTGACGAAACAGATTCATCGCTGACGATGTTGACGTCAATCAAGCCGCATCAACACGGATATTAGCAGGGAATGTGCCAAACTGTCACCAATAGTGGTGCGTTTGGTTCGCTCTGTTTGGTCGTTTAGGAAGGTGCCGTAATAATGCAGATTGACTGTGGGGTAGTTGGTTGCCATCAGAGCATAGGATGAATGCTGCAGGACTACAGATGAGGCAGCAGTTTGATGGGCTATCGAAGTAATGCACGATTAGAATGGCGTATTACGTTAGGTTTAGCTACTTAATAAAATACGTACCAATATATAAACAAACTTGTTTGTTTGTAAATAAAGAATTATCACTAGCAATCACATAACCGCTAAGTCCATCAAACTCTCATCGGATTGGGGGGGGGAGGGACCATTGTTTACATGCGTGCCTAACCAGTGTTCAGAAAAAAAACCTCCGTTCGCTTTCCAAACCACAGAGGCTCGTCACAAAATGCGAGTAGGATGGCCCGCCGGCATAACAATGCCACAACCGATAAGCCGTCCCCTGTCCATCAAGCTTTCATCTGGTGGCGGTTGGGGTGGGGAGATTGTTTACACGCGTGTCTAAGCAGTGTTCAGAAAAAAAAAACGACGATCACTTTCCAAACGGTGAGAGCAGATAGCGAGCGTCGTTTGCTCAAAACAAACAGGGATTGAATCTGCGAATTGAAACTGGGAAAAAAACTCCCGTTCACTTTCCAAACGGTGAGAGGTTGTGAGAATAGAATGCGAGCGTCGTCTACTCAAGGCAAACTGGGATTGAAGCTGCGTTCCTCGCTCACTATTGTGGAGCGAGGATCGCAGCTATCTCAGCTGGTTTGCATCTGTTACGTCAGCCTTTCCCCTAAAATGCGAATGTATTCCGCTCTCTGATTGGTTAAAGTGATATCGCCTTCTGATTGGTTGGAAGTCGAGTGAGCCGGTTCGAAGAACGAAAATAGTGTTTCGTTGGAACTTACAAACCTGCTGTACGACACTGGCCCACTTTAATTCAAATGTAAGCAAACTAATCTGCGTAAATTCAAACATATATAAACTAAAATCAAGCACGTAACTTAATTTCTAAAGCGTATAAGCTGAAATAATCTACAGAATTGACAAGAAAATCTAATATTTTCGCTTAGGCTGTGGTTTACGTGTTGTGGTGAAGCCCCATTTCAAAACGACAAGTGCCGCATTCTATGGTATATGATACAGTTGTGTACTCCCAGCTTTCCTTTCCTCCTGGTAAAATTCATTGTCCAGTTCTGAACATATTAACTAACTCTTTGGCAATAGCTTTCGAAATGTCGATGTTCAATGTGTGATCCAATTCACATCACTTCTCACAGATGGAGGTGTTCTTCATCAATTTGAGTGTATTTTTGTATTAGAGATTAGAAAATTCAGACATGTAAAACAAGTATTTTGTTTTTTCGTTTTCCTTTCACATGGAAGAAAAGGGTTACTAGATCAAAGGATGAGTAAGGCAGCTCACCAAGATCAAACATACATTTACATGGGACTAGCTAACTCGAAGCATGGCATCAGCAAAGACAGTAACATCCCCATCCATCGAAAGGGCTGTCCTAAACCCTATGAGATAAAAACAATTCTAGCCACATGCTGCGAGGCAATTCGAAAGCTGGAATCAGAAGGAAGTTGGTTAGATACATTCAGAGATTCCCCTGACTCGATTCAACAATCTGGACCTGCTCACTCACTCACTCACTCCCTCTCACGCAATGACTGAATGAATCAACCAGCGTAGGCCAGCATAACAGAAAAGCTCCAAGGTTGATGACTCACTACTCACCACAAATCTTGCCACCTACCACTGGTCCAACAACTCAACCCGTTTTTCACAGGGTACCTGCAAAAGTTTGAAAATAAAGACCTACTGTTAACTCCAGGTGTTGCTGTCATAGCTCACAACTTAGCCTGCCCTCGGTTCACAAACTCGACCAATGTATGAATGGCTGAACCAGCTTAGAAGAGCATACCTAAAAAAAACTGAGGGTGAGAACCTACTGCTCTCTACCAGTCTTGCCACCCACAGCTGGTGCAACACCTCAACCAACTTTGAACAGCATACCTGCAAGAGCCTGGGGGTGAGGACCCTGATCACCACCAATCATGTCACCTGTCATTGGTCCAACAGCTCAATCTGTTTAGAAGAGCATACCTTCTAAAGCACGTGGGTGACATCAGTCTTGCTGCCGATCAGCTCACAACTTGGTCTGCCCTGGCCCATTCACTTGTTAAAGGAATATATGGCTCAATCATATTACAACTGCGTGCCTGGAAAAGCTGAAATGTGAAGACCTGCTGCTCACTACCATTCTTGCTACTGGCCAACCTAACTACCCAAACGAAAGCAGCCTGATGAGGTTTTATCTGTTTATCAGGTTGAAGGGGAATCGGGTAAAAACCCAACCGATCAACCGGCTTAGAACATCATACCTGAAAGAGTCTGAGTCTTAGGACCCACGGGTCACCACCAGGCTTTCCACTGGTCCAACAGATTAACAAGCCCAGAACAGTGTACCTGAAAACCCCGTAGGCGTGGTCTGACTGATGACCCAGCAGTCATACTATTGGTCATACTCTGTATTCCATATTGGCACTGAATCGCTCGGTCAGTAATATCGGTAAAAGTTTTGTTACTAAGGAACAGTCATAACTACTGACCCAGCAGGTCAAAGAGGGTAAGAACTACGATCTTCAAGCCCCAAGATGAAAGGACTCACTCGCTCATTGTTAGTTTTTGACTCTAGTCCAATGACTGAACCGCCTTAAAACAGCGTGTCTAGAAAAGTCTGAAGGTGAGTGCCAACTGTTCATGACCAGTCAAAAAAACTAACCTTTTTTGCAGAAACTTACTGAGCAACAGCCTGACGAGCACCATACATGCCTGACATGCCAATATACCTTCTATACAGGCTCACTTCTCCGACATTTAGGAGCGTGCTCCTGCCACTGAGTTACCCAAAGAACATAGTAATCATTCTAGCCTTGGATTTTCTTGGTAAACCAAACAGACACTAGTCCCACTAGTTATGATCAATACAGTGTCATGCTGTCCTGTGCCACCCAACTAGTGCCTCGTTGCTGGTCAACAAAGGTGAGCCAAACTGAGCAATGTTCCCTCCCACTAGGTGGTTGAGCTGCTATCTGCATCGTGGGGCAAAGTGACCTGATGGTTAGCATGACCGTCTCTTGTGCCAGAGGTCCTAGGGTCGAGTCTGGCCTCAGCCACCCCAGGCATTTTCGGGAAAAGAAAGACCCTGTGATGTGCTAGCGTATTTGTCAATTGTGACACGTAAAAGAACCTATGAATTTCCGATGGGATTTACCAAGCATCATTGTCTCCCTTCGCCTTCTGGTGCCATGGCTTCAGCTGGGATCGCATCAAAAGCTAAACGCTATACTGCACCAGTCCCGAGTCAAAGAATAAAACCCCGAACCCGTTTTCGTCGGCCGAACCCATGCATTTGAATTTGCCGGGTTGACACGATGGTTAACCTCCCATTGGCAAGAGTCCAACGTTTTATTTTTGTTTTGCACTGTTAGTGATCCTACTGCAGGTTCACAATTTTTTTCTTTATTTAGTGTCCCAGCATAGTGCTATGAGTCTTGCCTCATTTCCTTTAATTTTTGTTTCTTTGCCTATTTTATCAATTTTTTTCTCGAACTTTGGGTGGTATTTTTATGCCTTGTTCTGTGTCCTTGTTTTCTGAGTGGGTTTAGTGATTATTGTCTTTGGGTTCATTTAATTTCTATGTTTTCTGAATTCTTTCTTTTAGTTTTAACTGATTTTCTGCCTCCCCCTTGAAAAGTGTGTTGTTGCTGCATGTGGCTTTCATTTTGTTTATCAGCCATTGTTAACTGTTTGGCTTTTTGAAAAAAATGTCTTACACAATCCTAGAATGTAGAATTACGTTTGCTGAGGGTCATTTTTCAAAATTAGAAAGTACTGCGTTTCTGCAAACTGCATTGTAAGTAATATACCTTACACCACTTTGGAAAAAGTTAATGATGCCTTAGTGAGTGTGAAGTTATGTCAGCTTAATAAGATTCCTAATCCTAAACCACTTAAGAAACTGTTCATTGATGTGGCTAGAAAATTTCGGGATATAGGGAAACTGCTAGCTACTCACAAACAGCGTATCTCTTATGGGACTGTTGAAAATATTAGGATTGCGAACTATATTAAAGCTATTGAGACACAATTTGCCAAAAAGTCAATTGTTTCCATATGCAGGTCAAATAAACAGTATACAAACTGTATACAAACATATAAACAGTATAAGAAACCAAGTGATATTTCTGAACTGTGTAATACGGTCATCACAGTGAAAGTTGTGTAAGTTGATGGATTTTTCCACAGAAAGGTACCAGAAAATTGCACTTGTGAGAGTTTTGCTAGAAATACCTGCAAGTGTTATTTTCATTGCTTTAAGTCCCTATTGTGCAGATTTGTCGAGAAATATTCCTCTTAACATTCAAGGTCGAAAATATATTCCTTTAGGCATAAAGCAGCCTTTTTTTTTTTCACCAAACCAGATTATAAAATCACACAGAATCTGTTATTAAAGTTTCCAGAAAAAATGCCTAAATTTCTTGTTTTTCAATGTGGCGGAGCTAACTGTATCGTTTGTGGTGGAACAGGACATCTTGCTAAGTCCTGCTCTACTAAAATTAGTACTTTAGACAGGACGGTGACAATAGCCTAAATCGTACCCCAGCCTCTCTGCCTCTACAGTCATCTAACTGTATCCCTCATAGCCAAATTTCATGGTTTTTAGAAGTACCAAATAAATAGCTTATGAAACATTTCAAAAACTGGACCTTTACAAGAACTGGAGTCTTTTATTGATAATCCTTTTGAAAGATTAACAGGAAATCAAAGTCAACTCCTGAAGTTCCCCAGTCAAATTGTTTTAAACTGCTTGCAGACCTGGTGAAAAAGCTAACTTTGGTTCTCCTGCATCAACAGCATTGTGACCAGGCCTGGGACAAAAGATAGTGAGAACATTGTAGCAATGAATATTGTCATAAAATTAATAAACGTTGTGAAATATTAGATTTTCTATAGTAAAAACAATATTGATTGCTCACGTGATAAAAGCCTAACGCCACCATCCTGCATTCATCTCGCTCAGGTTATTATGCAACAGGATGATACAGAACACTTTGACTCAACTGGGAGAGATCACGTTGCACAAATTAATCCTAATGAATCTTTGGAAAATGTTTCTTTCCCACTTGTTGATTCATTTAACCCTTTGTGTCAGGTTATTCCTGAAGACAAATCTGTACTCTCTGACCTTAAAAGCAAAAAGTCATAAGGAATAGAGGGATCTAAAGCACGGGTTGTCTGGACGGCTTGTTCAAATCGACTTACTTTGTTCCACCCTATTTACTAGAAATATGCACTGCCTTCCCATTCCATTACCGAGCAGATTGGGAAGGAGAGCACGCTCACCCACCAACAGCGCCCCCTCCCATATCCTGCAGCAGAGGCTGTTAAAAAAAACTAATTGGAAGCAGATAGTGCGTGAAAACGCTGGGTCTTGGACGAACTGTGTGAAAAGACATGTTTTGCAT
The DNA here is from genome assembly GCA_023313725.1 of Lithobius niger. Taxonomy (NCBI): domain Eukaryota; kingdom Metazoa; phylum Arthropoda; class Chilopoda; order Lithobiomorpha; family Lithobiidae; genus Lithobius; species Lithobius niger. Next base: position 4,866 of record JAHWFP010165158.1, on the reverse strand, counting down.
CACTTATCTTATTGGAAATTCACACTTTGTGGAAGTGGGAGAACATTCACCTAGCCCCACCCCCACATCTTGCAGAAAAGGATGAAAAAAAATGAGTTGGGGCAGATACTACCCTAAATTCGAGAGTTTATTGGACTGCATGTTTAAAAATTAATGTTTTGAGCTGTTTATTTTACTACTACTGGATTGCTGATGTTAAATTTTTAATTGATCTCTTGAAGGTCTGAAGCATTATGCTACACGGGGATGTTTAACGAAATCACGTACGGTACATGCATATCCGGCAAGATGAACACTTGAGTACGGCAGCCTTTGCTTGTTCATAGAAGGGGATGGCGACTATGTTACTCTGGTGAGTCTTTCACAAGATTTACCACAGTAACACTATCTAGAATCCTGTTGACTACATTGTCAACCTGACTATGTGGAATGGAATGATCATGCTAACAAGGTTAGAAGGTTTCATTGCAGAACAAATGTTAGAGCCAATTTTTTCCCGACAACTGTCTGCGACTGGAATTATTTACCAAGTGGAACCCTGCAAAATTTAAACGTTTCTGCATTCAACGAAAGTATGGTTGTCGAGTATGCTCGTTTACAGTGCATCCACACTAACATACAGTGCATCAGCGTAGTTGTGTTGACTTATTAGTATTTATTTTAGATGTCATGAAGCCTTATGGCACTACGACTAAAGTAAATAAATAAATAATTAAACAAATAAATAAAACATTTTGGATGCCATTCACTACTGTCACCGAGGACTTCAAAGATCTTGAATTGATTCTTTTTTGAAGAAATTTTAATATGGAATATTTGTCATACCCTGTTCGGTTCAAGCTGATGAAGGGTTTGTAAATTGCAAGATAAAAACCATTTATTAGATTCTAATTTGGGCCATCATCTTAACTTTTACCAACTTTTTTAAAAACACATGTATTTATACTATTTGGTTGAAGTTCAAGGAAAAGTTCTTCCAAATTTCTTTCTATTTGGTCACCATTCCAAATTGTCTTTTAAAATGGTAAGAAATTACCTCTAAACCTCACTTGGAAGTCTCCACCATCCCACAAGAAGTGCTTTCATTGCAAACTCATGTACATTAAAAACAAAAACCATTCACAATGGTACAATTGTTTGATACGCTTTATAAGTTCTGTTGTAAGTAGAGCTTATAATTTTGTATTAAGATCTCATTTTTAATGTTTACTAAAGGAAATATGAACAAATTCTGCCTGATTACCTAGGGTGCAAGTAACCCACCCGTATAGTGAAAAATCATCAAGTACGGCAGCCGTTGCTTGTTCATAGAAGGGGATGGCGACTATGTTACTCTTGTGGGACCAAGCAAACCATTTAGAAATTCGAACATTTCTCAGGAACGGAGTGATTTGTGACCTTAGACACACAACATACTTCAAACAAACCAACAACCAACCAACCACCCAACCAACCAACCAACCAACCTTCTACAAAAACGAAACTAAATAGTAGGAATAAATTAATTTTCGACCGTTAAAGCTATCCACTGGGAGGACAGGTACAGTTGAGTTAATAAGTTCTTAGATCTGTGACAAGCCCCAATTGATTTAAAACGGAAGCATTTCCAGTCTTTTCTTTCCTACCACTGCTCGAGTTCTGTCAGGTTTATTATTTTTTGTGGTATCAGAATCAATGCTTGAGCTCAATGCTGGCGCGATGCTTGGGTGCTGGATGTGCGTGTGATGTTGAGCATGCATTTTCTAGTAAGTATTATGTGCATACTTTTAACAAATTACAGAAATTATGACATGTATTTTAATACCTATGTCTTAATTTAAACAACTGTAACATTTTTTTTACAATTTTTGGTTTGCGTTTGTCATTTAAATTTTCAATTGTACTAATTATTTTGATGTTGCTGTGACAACATATTCAGCTAATTTTTTGCTGGCGAAGGTTACTTCCACGGAAACGATTGCTTTATCAGGTACCAACAAAGTTACAAAAGTATGCTGCCGAACAAAGAATAACTGGTTTTTATTGGGGACTTGAAAGCCATTACTTCTCCACCATCCTACCAGAGCAAAACTGACCAACTGAATTTTACATTCTTTTTCATCATTATCTGTTGAATGGAGTTAGTTTAGAAAAATAGGGCTGCATACTTTGTTTACCTCGGTATAGAAGAATTGCCAGAATTTGAAGAAGTCCGCAAAATAAGCCATGAGATTGATGCGTTTTAGCCAGTTTTACTTTACCCTTTCGGATGCAACATTAGCAGTGTAGCTTTGTGTGGCTAAAACGAGTCACTAAAGTACATCATTGGAAAAAAAATAAGACCAATTGAAGAAATAATTAATGTTGTGAAAATGTTCAAAATTCATGCCTTAACATTAGCTGTCATGGCAAAATCTAAGCCGTTCTTCTAACTTCATGGAACATACCTACCAAATTTCGTCCAAATAGGGTCATGTGTTTAGCAGAAACTTTAGGTACAACTAGATAAACAGACGGCCAAATAGACTGAATAAAATTCTAATCGTTAAAACCCGAGTTAAAACAGGGCCTTGCTTACTCAGTCATTTAGCAGATGGAAGTACCACAAGACACGCTATTGGGCGTGCATGGTGCTGGTCGTATTCATATACCACGTTTTATCGCATATCAAATTTTGTTTGCTATGCCAATTGCTTTCTACAAGCATTTCCATTATATATTGCCTAACTACTTCATTAGCTTTTAATGGTTTATTTATTTGAGTTGTTTAAGTACTCTTGCACACTTTTCCGTCTCTGTGTTCGTTTGTCTGTGTATCTCCCTCTCTCTCATTCTCCCCATCTCTCTCATCCTCTTATGGCAATATAAGCTACGCATGAAAACATTTGCTCTTGTGAACAAATATTTGGCGTAATTTCTAACGAGTTTTTTGAATGCTCAAAAGTGGTACAACTGGTTTTGCATAGTGGATCAGCTGTATCCAAGCATTTTCCTGGAGAGTCAGTTTAAAAGGAGTGCATTGGAAAAATCCGAGTGAATTTTTAAGCCACCCATACTCAGTGCACTTGATCATTCAAACCAGTGGTCATCGTGGCTAAGCGGTGAGAGAGCTCAGCCTGGTTACTGGAGGTTTGCGACCTGGTCAAACCTCTGGAAAGGGGACCTTGGCAAAGTCTCCGCCAGGACTGCCGGTCAGGGTAGCGTGAGAGGCTACCATGCTCCTTCAGCAGCTATGGGATGTGTTCTGGCTAATTCTGGACAATCTTTCAGCCCCGACGATGATCGGAGGTTTCCCAGATTATATCCCCGGGCTTGCACCTCCCTTTACCAGATTTCTTCTCCTCTAAAATAAATCTGGTAATGATCAAAATTGAGCCGGTTCAGCCATACAAGCATTAATTGCTTCGGCTGACATAAGGCTCATCAAAATTACTTTAAAAAAAGTTATTTCCTGAACTTTCAATTTCTGTAATGGTTGGTTTATCATCCGTGATGGATATATAATTGTTGCAAGAATGTTTACTGTTCATTTTGGTATGTTTATTAAGTAGTTGGACTTGCTAGCTTATACGTTGATCGAACCTGTTTTTTGTTTACTCTTTTGTTTTCACTTTATTCATTGTCATTTCTGTTTTGTCTGTCATGGTTGGTAGACATTTTGTTTTGTTCCGCCATCTCGCATTAGGATTAGGACGGATTTGAGAGTAACATTAAACTGTGCAGATGCTACGGATCTGTGTAGTGGACGAATAAAGGGCACGACAAGAGTTATTAGGGGAGCGACGCCTATTCTTGTTTATTGTAAAACATCGAGCACTGACACACATCGGCACTTTCTAAAAGAGGTGATAGCTTTACAAAACAGTACTATCATCTTTTGGCACAGTCAAAGTCAGCTCCCTAATTCTTCACAGTAGTATGATAATAGGGGATTCGCCCACAGACAGACAGAGGACACCAAGATGGCCACCCCCATTTAAACCGGAAGTGCCGCCATTTTCCAAGTAGGTGGTGGCCATGGTAACTGGAAGCGGAAGTGCCACCATTTTGAATGACGTCAAACCGGAAGTGCCTCCATATTGAATGAAGTCACTTCCTTATCGCCATTTTGGGGTGTTCCATATTGAGGTCGGCCATTTTGGGGTTTCAGTTTCAATTCCTGAAATTATTTTAAAATGCCCATAACTCGGGAACCGTTGGTCCCACAGTAAAACGGATCGAAATTTGGTCCCCCTCCGTCCACCCCCTCACTATTGGGGGTAACAGCTGGCCCAGTCAAATTTGTTTTCCATAAATATTTTTTGACCAAATAATGGGGGTGATAGCACCTCCTAGAGCCGAGTATGCTATTTAGCCTTCCCTAGGGCCGGGTATATCCCTCTCCCCTTGAATAAAAAATAATTTTTTTTTAAACTGCTACTGGCCTCCCCTAGCAACACCTTACCAACCAATAGCCTATTTAACGGTACAGGAAAATCTCCCTCACGGTCATGATCTCGATACAGTGATGGGAATAGCCCACCTACACACCAGCTGTCACGCTTGGCTGGTACGGATCAATACTGACTGGCGGAGGAAAAAAACCCCTCCAAAGGAAAATGGGCTGTTCCGACCAGCTGTTGCAGTGGCTGATAGAACTGGACAGACTTTTGACTGCCGCGTGTGAACGAGTTAGCTACATCTGAGCGATTTTCTGCTGTACTGCTTGATTTGCCTTTTTAATATCTGAACGGGTAAAACAGGTTAGTAATTCAGTTCTTGTTTAGGAACTGCTTAGGGGATGGGGTGTGGGATGAGAGTGGTGGGATAAAGTGAGGGTGGGGTGGGCATTGAGTAGTGATGTGGGTGTTGGGGGTGGGAATGGGCTTGTGAGTAAAGTGTGGGTGG
>JAHWFP010165157.1:0-22718 GCA_023313725.1 Lithobius niger | reverse complement strand
CCCCCCCGGTAGCTACGGCCCTGCAGCCATGGCATGTGGTATAAGTTACTTTTTAGAAGGAGGTTTATGTTTTCCACGCTAAGTAGAATAACTTTAACTTTAACTTGAACTTTATTGAACAAGTCAACTCGCTCACTAGGAGCATTTCATGACGAAAGACGAGAAAAAATAACAAAAAGTAGAAGTAGTAACAAAAATAAATAAACGTTAATTTCCACAACATTTTGAATTAGCCAAATATGACATAAGACAACAGTTACAAACCAGTTCAGAAAAAAAAAAAAAAACACAATTAGGTTAAAAAAAATAAAAATAATAATAATAATAATTTTTTTCCTCTTTTTAACTTGAGACAATTCTAGTTTGTAACCCGTCTCAAGAGTAAAAGGTTTGCATTTACGCACTGTAAGTGCTAGAATAAGACGTGTAAATATGGCTGTACTTTACAAATTGAATAAATAGTCGGACAAAACAGTACATGCTAGAAAGTATGACTTAGGGCACGTTTATGCAACCACTCGCTTTTGCATTCTCGCAGCTAGAAGCTGGAAATCACCTCAAATTCCAAAATGGCAGCGGTTTTACGTCTGCCGCCTCGCAACGAAAACAGCAAATAACGTGAGTTCAGAAGTGTTTGGGAAAATTGTTTCGTCATGAGGAATTCTTTATATTATTGGCACGGATTATAAGACTGCAAGTATTTACTCAAACGATGTCGGATTTAGCTAATCCATTTAGCGTTGTTACCATGGCAATGTCACCTTTGCCATCAGGATTGAGTTCTAGCTGCGAGAATGCAAAGGCGAGTCGCTGCGTAAACGCGCCCTTATTGCCGCCAGCGTTAATAGCAAACATTTGTTTAGTAGTAAAATAATTAACAAATATAAATGTGAGGATTTAAAATACCTTGCACCAACAAGCAAATTTAACAGGACCTGATCATTCACTAATAAATGTAAGTAAGTGGGCAGGGGGTAAAACTGCCCCTATTACATCAGAAGTATGGCCAGGGTGTAAAACATTGCACAAATCGACAGAAAAATTTGCTAAGGGCCATTGAAGCACAATGGCCCTTGGCCCTTGTGATGGCCCTCGTGATGGCCCTTGGATACATGCTTAGCTTTTTGCAAAAAAATATTGAAGGCCATATTTACATCATGGCGCATATAAACACTTTGCCAGTTTTGACATTTGGTGAGATTTTCCAGTACTTGGAATTTAATTTACCACGAATAATTGTCGGCCAAGCTTGGATTTGGATGCTTTTTTTTTTGGATGTTAATAGATAGTGTGGTTCCAAAATTATCAGTTATTAAACTTGAATTAAAGCTGATTCTATGTTAAACCCGCCTGGTAAATGAACAAAAGTATGATCCAGACTTGATATCCTGTCAATTGTGACCCAAGTTGGAACATTCGTAAGTGATCGGAATCCAAACTCGCTCATTAAATCAAGGTACTCCCTGGTAAGCAAAGAATTTATATTTTCCACGTTGAAGTTGATGCCGCCCAACAAAACAATGTTTTTCTTTCCAACTGTTCGAAAACGAATGGCCACCTCTGTAAGCGATGTGTTCGATAAATATTAAGCACAACGAAGTTAAAGTTGTTGTAGCTACAATCTAGATACACTACCTCAAAATTAGTTGCCATCGGCTTAATTATTACAACATTTAGATCTTACAACCTGCTTGAAAAATACCACCATGCCGGTAACCTTAGACTTAACAGTTTGATTACGAAACAAGTTGTAACCTTGGATGCAAAAAGGGGAAACATTGCGACTATTGTGCCACAACAGTCAAAAGCACAAGTTCATCAAAGTGCTAGATACACTTCGTATATCAAAGTGCAGAATGTTGCGGATGTAGCTCATTCCCCAAAATATTACAAGTTCCAAAGGGGTTAGCAATAACAGATGGTTGTTCAGGTTACTTTCAGTATCAACCATTGTACGACAGATAATTAACACCAAAAGGCATTACATTTATTAAAGTTCCAGGCCAAAACCACGACCTCGAAAATCAATTGATGTTGTTTGGCGATCGAATTCATACCGAGGGTTAAGCTTGGTTTTTCAGTGTTCAGACAATTTTTTTAATTCTCAATTTCCCTGACATTTTCAGGTTTTCCAGGTGCCTCCAATGCCAATTTCCAGGTGTTTTACAAGATGTTTAAACCATGCGCAATGGCTGTTTGCCGTGACGTCACCATGAGTTAGCCAATGACGAACGAGAAGAACGGCTGTTTGGCCGTCTGATTGGACTAGGCCAGTCACGTGATATGCACGTCACAACAAACAGCCATGGCGTGTGGTATAGTTAAGGAAACAGGGTTTATAGCTAATGTTTTATTAACATTTGTATGAAAACAATCTAACATCCCAGAAAATAGTTGTTTAGGGACTAGTCCAGACAGGACTATATGCATTTTCATCACTAATATTGTACTAGCCTAAGATTTAGTTTACTAAAGTTATACCTAAAATATTTGAACATATTAAAGCACAAACTAAAATATTTGCTACTAGCCTAGGATTTTGTTTCTGATCTGCTAATTCAATGGAACTTAGAGACCAGACAAAAGGGCATTTTTCAAATTTCCCTGTATTTTTCAAGATTTAAAACAAAACTCTTGTTTTCCCTGAAATTTACTTGAGATTTTGGCTCTATTTTCATTTTCCCTGTGATTTCCAGGTTCTTACCTCCAGGACCCTGTTTTTTCATACAAAAGTGTTGCAATGTTTTACCTATACGAATTCAACAAGTTTGCGGTGTTTTTGTTTTTGTTTTTAGGTGCCAAGTGCCCTTTAAGGAATACTGGAGTGTTTGTCGTATTCTCATTTATATGGTTGTCTTGAAGTTTACCATATGTTTTCCGAGCAGCCAACCCTCGTTTCTGCACCTCGATTTCAATTGCACGATGTTTGACCCCGCCCTTCTCTGCTGATTGGTTAAGCGGTGAGTAGACTGAATGTCCACGAATTTCTTGTAAACTTTTAACACCTCGGCAACTTTATGTGGACTTGGAGAAACATTTTCCTGTGGTGTAACGGGGTGTTGCAATTACTAGGTTAGCACTCCTTACGTTTTGCGCAAATTCTTTCCTACAGATTTTGCACATCACGTTTAGTTTTTGGTTTCCATGTTTTGACCCCGAATTTCAAAAACGACCGACGTCCTATCTTTCATTTGTTGCCAATTCGTCAATCTTGTTTGCGCAGAATATTATTGAACTTTTCGTCTCTTGGAGCTCGGATTTGAAATCGTGCATGACTGATCGCATTTTTTAACGTCGTTGTTTCATTCCGAAAAGCATTAAGAAGCACGTTTGTTTCGTTGAGTTCACCAACTGAAGAATCCTTAATCCTTCCTTCACTCACTGAAGGAGGGATCGCCCAAAGATTGAACGACTAGAGAGAAGATGGTCCAGTACGAGTTCTGCATGGTTTGTTTGTCGGAGAATACACCAATTTGCATCGTGGTATGACGTCATATTACCCATTTCCGCCAAAGCAGCCGGAACAGCCAACCAGAGTGCTGCTAAACAGTTGTTAGCTGCCGTTGTCACACACAAAAAAAAAAATCCATAAAATAAAAAGACGAGAAAAAGCATTTACTTAGCAAAAAAAAAAACTATTTTAAACGGATAATTTTTTGAGTTTCCGTTTTTATCGAGCAAGCCATCAGTCTCATTTTATAGACGCGCTTCCTTCCCGCAACATGGACGTCTCCTTCGTTCATTCCTTGGCCTGGCCTGAACCGAAAGCAAATTTGTAACCGGAAAAAGACTTATTGGTGCGTCTTGTTCTACCAAATATCGTCTTTTTTGGGGTCGCCAACTCCTCCACCCGTCCAAGAACCGACTTAGGTTTATCCCCGCATGGGAAGATCTCGGAGTTTGTTGTGAGTGGGGCGGGGGAAGGTTTCATCATGAAGCCAGAGCAGCACAATCAACAGTTTGAATAAAAAAAAGAACCCATTCAAGTGCACTTGGTTAAAATCAGTTGTTATACGTGCACTTGAATGGCATCTTTTTTACTTAAAAAGAGGGATTTCACAGCATCATTTTGAATGGGTGCTCATGTCATGTGAGCTCGATCCTTGATAGGATATATCGTCTACCGAAGAATCGTCCGTAATACTAATCTTTGTGGTGCAGCATCTGTGGCAGCATCAGTGTAACCATTTGTGGCACAATCGTAAAGTCTTAAATCATAACGGCTGTTGCTAGCCCGGAGCTTCCAAGTTGTTCCAACTCTGTTCACTTGGCCATGTGTTCGTCGTAACGAGGTTGGTGTGATTGGAGGATTGAGTTCGCTGCTGCGCGACATTCAATCTACGTTAGCAGAAGTTTTGCGTGGAACAAAATCCCATGCGTCTTTGCGAGATCCCATCTTCGACATATTGCTACTGATATATTAATATATCCAATGTGATAGCACGTTCCACCCTGACTTGCTATACACTGTACTATATCCAGGATTGACACAAGGCGCTTGAAGTCCTTGTAAAAACATATCAAGTCCTTGAATTCCTTCAAATTGTGAGCTGCATCCTTGAAAATCCTTGAATTTAATTTTTTTGGTCGTAATTTATAATAATGCCCTTGCATTGACCAAGACCGAGACAAAGTTGCGATTTGCTTTAAATTTCTTGCATGTTTGTGGTAAAATTTTGTTGAGCTCATTTTAAAAATTTAGTTCCTCCACGTCTTTTTGTCAGCAGTTTAACAGGCTATTAAAACGATTCTAGAGAAAAAAAACTTGGCGAAAAAAAAACCGAAGATAAAAAAACGTACCTGTGATCAAACTCCTTACCCTGTCAGGTGAAATTGGAGCCAAGGCAACGGAATCCAATGTACAACACAGAAAAAAAGCTTTTTCCCCCCTCGGGCTTATTTCATCGCTGTTTTTTTTTTCCATCGTTTTATTTTTCCCGCTGCTTTTTTCCCCATCGTGTGCACGAATAAGACCTGAACATTTCAGTGCTCAGTGGGATGTTGTTGACAAGTTTGTTGATTAATAAAGGTCCTTGAAAAATATTATTAGTTTTGGAAAAGTCCTTGAAAAATTATGTTGGTTTTGAAAAAATCCTTGAATTATTTGTGTGTGATCTTGTGAGAACTCTGTATTTCACTTACATTGAGGAGTTCCTAACTGCAAACACCAGACACGTCGGCCATATTTAGCCCCACACCCCCCCCCCCCTCCCCATCTCTTTTTCCCCCTTCGCCTCACTGTAGTGCGCGTCCGTTGTAGGGACACTGACCAGTCCATTAACGCTTAACCTCAGACCAAATCCATGAATAAAAACTTGTCGCATGCTTCGTACGTATCTTGGCGTGTGTGGTCGACCTAACTGCTATGCCCGCGTGTGTTTTAGATGTTATTATCGATTAGGTTAGACCAGGTAGCGTGTGTTTGCACAGAAACATGCAACAAATACTATTACAGCGACAGATTTCGCTTGATCATGTTTGGACCTGTAAAACTTCAAAGTCCATTAGCATGGAAGATTTGGTCTGCGGTCTCTGAGACCAATATTTTTCGTACCCACCCTGTTCCTCCAACTCCCGCTAGAAATTTTAAGGCGTCTTTAAAGCCTTTCCACGATTTTTCCAATTTTTTTTTTACTATATCAAAATGAACAGTCCTTCAACGGATTGATGAAAAAGAACTGTAACTGCTGTAGAATATGCCTTTAGTTCTTCTAAATGGAAGTTCACGGAAATGGTTAAAGGGAAAGTACTTTATAGTGTGCGCGGCGTATCGTGAGTCCTGCACTTACTTTGTGATCGGCTACGTCTTCCTAGAGGGGGCAGCTTTAACCGACGGCCGCCATTGTTTTCTGTAACTACTTTGTATATCAACAAGGCACTCTGCGACTAAAAACACGTACAATCGATTATTTGTGCTCATTCTGGGGCGAACTCAAGATGGGCCGCGGACACTATAAACATAAGAAATTTTTTGAGCATATGAAGGGTTCCGTTAGGAGTTCACGGAGGAGTCTTTATTCAGGGTGGCGTTCAAAAGCTCGTGATGAAATTTCCTGATCTTCCCAGGTTTTCCAGGTTTTACTAACACGTTTCCCTGTTTTTTTTTTGATCGATGGAAGGTGCAATACAAAACTAAAAGAATTTTTTTCACATTTCACTCAACTCGCAATAACTGTATCGCATTGCTTTGTTAAATCAAAAATTGGCCTGCCTTAACTGGCATTGGTAAAGAGTACGAAAAGACCATCATCTGAACAAATTTCGAAACGCACTTAACACGCAACGTCTCACATTACTTACGCCTAAGGAGCTTTCGTTTTTATAAGAAATGAAACAAAAAAGGACATGAAATTTTAACGGAAATAAAGTGAAGGTTTTAGAATTGAAAAATTAATTCCAAATTAGCTATTCTTTACAAGTGAAAAGAGACTTTTCGGAAAATGTTCAAATTCCCTGACTTTCAGTATATTTTTTATCAAATTCCCTGATTTTTCCCTGAATTTTCCAGATTTGATAAATTCCCTGATTTTTCCCTGAATTTTCCAGATTTGACAAATTCCCTGAATTTTCCAGATTTTATAAATTCCCTGAATTTTTCCCTGAATTTTCCAGATTTTATAAATTCCCTGAATTTTCCAGATTTGATAAATTCCCTGAATTTTCCAGATTTGATAAATTCCCTGAATTTTCCAGATTTGATAAATTCCCTGATTTTCCCTGAATTTTCCAGATTTGATAAATTCCCTGAATTTTCCCGGCTTTTCACGGTTTTCCAGGTAGAATGCCACCCTGTTATTGGAGTGGTTTTAGAAAATGTTTGAGCGATAGATAGATTGCAGCACTAAATTTGTAGTTAACTTTTGCAATTCGAAATACACCCACCGCACAAAAAATTTTAAAAAGGAGGGTGGGAGGGGGTTGCACTGATAGTGCAGTCCCAAATCCGTATAGATATGTAGGCCTTGGTGCAGCTCTCGAAGACTATGATGCTGGATGCAATAAGGCTGCAGTCGAATTTAAATTTTTAGTATACCTACATCATTAAAAACGTATGGTGTACATGTGTGTTTGTACCTCTATTACTCTTGATCTAAGGCACTGAGATGAGAGTAGCGCCAAATGAAAGATAATTAAATCACGCTTCGGATAGGCCTATTTTGAAAGGTGTAACAATTGATTTTTTACCCTCAAATACACAAAAACCAGCTTTGAAAACTGATCGGGCAAATTTACAGTTAAGGTAAACTAATAGAAAGAAACTCGTGTTCATGTCGATTGTATCATACGTAAAAAAAAAAAATCCTAGGGATTTCCGAGTACAGTTGCCTATACAAAATTATTTGCAAATTTGTCTCTTTTGCCTTCTGGCGACGTGGTTTCAGCTGGATGTGCCGATACCTCCAAAGGTGTAATCCGCCATATACTGGTAATCATCGGTAAGAATAGTCATCCGTTGGTATTCCGTGCTAACTTTCAGTAATCCTCCGTATTTCTAGATAACCGAAGGTAATCCGATAAGCAGGAAACTCAAAATATCAGTGGTAACCTTTAGGTAACCCGAAGAATTCCTTGGAATAACCCAATATTCTGAAGTATACCACGCAATCTTAGCTTGGCAATCTATAGGTATACTCCTTGTCAGAGTTAGACCGGATCACCGGGTCATTCGGGTCAAGTTTTAGGCCGGATCACCAGGACTGAGCACCAGATCCGGAATTTCGGGTCGGACCCAGTGACCGGGACTTTCGGATTAGATCTGTCCATTTATATCGACCTGGGGATCTCAACTGATTTGAAGACACACTGTCCCTCACCTAAGCCACAGATTGAGATTAATTGATTTTTTTTTCTGTGAAAGTATCGAAAGTGCTCTATCGAAAATATATATATATTTTTTTTTAGTACATCCACCCAATAATAATAATGACAACAATAATACACAAAGTTAATTTTTTTTTCTTAGTGGAGTCGGACTCACTAATATTTACTGCTAAATTCGTTCTTTAAGCTTAACAATAGACCAAACGTTGTCGTCATGAAGAACAAATTATGTAATAAAATTAATTTTTGACCATTCTTATTGCTTTCCACAAAATTTTGAGTTAACCGAAGAATCATTTGCTATCTGGCAATAGTGCCTCAAACGAAGTCCAGCGTTTTACTCTTGTAGAATTATAGGGGCGCATCCATGGGGGGAAGGAGGGGGGATGACAAGACTTCGTATTAGATGTAAGTGAACAAATAACTTGTTGCAGTTAAAAAAAACTTGCTAAACGGGCGTTTCAAAGGCAAGACATAGAAATGCTGAAAATGAGTTAGGTTACAGGATGGGGTGGGAGAGGGGGGGGGGGGAGGGGGAGGCTTTCAGTAGCAGATTTTTCTCCGGCCTTATTTCCAATTATGTTTCCCTGCCCAAGATCACTAGGGGTCAAGCCTGGTTCGGTCTGGTCAATCAAGATCCAACTGAGTCATCAGGTAAATCCACGTGTGGTCGGGTCACCGGGTCAAGCCAGGTTGGTCGGGTCACCGGGTCCATCCAACCGGGTCACCGGGTCGGCCGGGTTACCGGGTCAATGGTTCAGTCTGGGTCATGGGTCAACCTATTTGCGGGTCACCGGGTCACGCCAGGTTGGTCGGGTCACCGGGACAAGCCAGGTTGGTCGGGTCACCGGGTCCAACCGGATCACCGGGTCGGCCGGGTGATTGGGTCAATGGTTCAGTCCGGGTCATGGGTCAACCTATTTTCGGGTCACCGGGTCAAAAAAAAAGTGACCCGGTCCAACTCTGCTCCTTGTTAATATTTTCAGGTAATCCAGTGTTCATCCATTGATAATCAGTGTCGAATTGGGCCACCGGGAAACCCGGGGATCCCCGGGAAGGCCCGCACTACAGGGGAAGCCCATGTTTCATGGAAAGAAAAAATTGACATTAAGAAAGAAGATTAAATCACAAGGTTTGAAAAATTTGTTATAAATTCTTACAAAAATGGCATTTTCTAGTTGCGGGAAAACGTTCCAAATTCCCGCCTCAACTACAGGAGGCCATTGTTTCAAGGAACTTTTTTTTTTTTTAGTTTGAAATGATTTCGAATGAAAACTTCGTCTCTTAGTTGCAGGAAGACGTTTACGCTGATGTCTATAGAAAGAACTTACAGGGCTCCACCCCGGACCTCCCGTCCTCCCCACACACACACTTTAGGAGGCCCGTGTTTCAAAAAAAAAGATTTTTTTTTTTATTTGAAATGAATTTGTATGAAACTTACCTCCCTGTACGAAAATGTTTCAAATTCACGCAGATTTCTTTAAAATACACTAGTTTGCGGTGCTTTCCCAGACCCTTACCCACCCTCCATTTCGGGTGCTCCGAGGCCCCTGAAATACATTCTCGGGGAGGCCAACCCCCTTCCCCCCCTCCCAAATCCGACCTTCCTGAAATCCAAGGTTGTCTTGGTAGGCCACGTTTGCAAGTAATCCAGGGTGCACGATTTTGACAGTTAATAGCCAATACCCTCGAAGATCGGTCAAGTTGATATCCAGCTTGACGATATGTCACTCACGACTTGGGTGATGCGATGACGGGAGGAGATATTGATCCGAGAATTTCCCTGCCAGATATGGTATCTCTTACTCGTCTACTAAATTTGTCCAATCACAACCGAATGACAGTGATAAGACGTCAGTCTAGCTTTCGAAAGCTTCTGTGGTCTTATCACCGTCAGTCGATGTTCAACGACTAAATTTAACACTAAATCAGTCATTTGTCGTCTTTTGGCCCGTTAAACTCAGTTTTGCTCGTTATTGGCAGATTCATTTCTGTCTAAATAGCACTCGTGTGAGTTTATAGGAGCCAAAACACTCGGTGTGAAACAATTATCGATCACTGCCTTAGCTCTTGGGATTGATAAGAATCCGGATGCCCTTGAAAAGTGCCATGAAGGTCATTCTCGTGCTAACTGTATAAAATATGCATCGCAAACCGTGGTATTACATTAAGAACGTGTACAAAACACAATCAATTACCAACACAAAAACGACAACGAAAATCGGATCAGAATTATTGCAGGAGACTACATCACACGAAAAATGGCAGTTTATGCCCCCTGAACGGATGTGCGATGCTTCTCTGCCGCACATGAGTGTTGGGGTGGAAAATGGCATTCAGGGGTTCGCAGTAGCCGCTAACTTCAGCTCCGTCATAATTACCCGGTCCGATTTTTCATTGTTTTTTTTTTTTTACATTGATCCTGAATTCGTTTATTTCGTACAAAGTTTCTTAGTCACTCCCATGTTTTGTGATGGGTATCAGTGGTGGACTGGAACAGGGGGGGGGGGGGGCGGCGCCGCACTCCCATGACCCAAAGTTAAAAGTAACATTTGGTAAAAAAAAAAGCAGGCAAACTGTTTTTGAATTTTTAACGTTTCTGGTAAAATTTCTTAAAATCAGCTGTTTTAGAGGACTTCGAGGGATGAACTGAAAAAACGCGAGACTGTTTTGCTTACACTATGCACTATGAAACTTTCTCTATAATGTGTGGTGCAGTGACAACCCGGACCACTGCACTGTGACTGAGGTTGGCGCTAATGATCTAGCTGCCGACGCGCCATTAAGTCTCAATCCCCCCCCCCCGCATACGGTTAGGTTTTTTACGTCTTCTTTGTTACATTTTTTGTTGGCATCGCAATGGTTTCCAACTTTTTTTTGTTTAAAACTTTAAAGTGATCTTATTCGCTTTCAAGTTCATTACCAGCTGCTATGAGACAATATCTGCAATTTCTTATTTTTTTTAATGAATTTATAATACACAAACTTTGACTCTACACAAATTTTAGTGGAAATTTGGTTCATTAAAATTTCGGGGTATTACCTTGGCCCTAAGTTTTATTCAAATAACCACACACGTACTAGCACACAAATTGTCACTGTAGGCATATGCTCAAAATTACTGTATTGTTTACTTCTAGTTTTATTTTTAAAAAATATAAATTTATGTATAATTCCTTATTTGGCATTACTTTCTACCACTAAAATTCCTTATTTTTAGCTACTTTCTACCAAAAATCCCTATTTTTAGCTACTTTCAACCGAAAAATTCCGTATGGATAAATTTCTGGACTAATGGACTAATTTCTATGGATAAAGAAAATTTCGTTTTCATTGAGAATTATTGTGGTGCGGGGGTGGAGGGGGTGGGCCCCATCGATCTTCGAAAGATGCGCGTGCTTTTAAGTGTCACTTTACTGCATCAAATTTTTTTTTAACATTTCTTATGAGCGACATCGTGGGAACCTATTATCCCCGCTACCGTCCATCTCCATTTATTAGTTTTGGCCTTCGCACGATCGTGATTGGTTAAACACAAGCAACAAAAAGGTGGCGCAACAATAATTGAATGAAGATAAACATTAGCACATGCGGCAAGGATGCACTTTAACATTGACTGTCGTATTTAGGAACCGTCGTCGATTATGCGTGCACGCCACGTGCAGACTGCTCCACCTTATTATTTTTAATTAATTTCCCTGAACAATGATTTTAACTACACTGTTGTTTTCATGATACACGACTAGTTTTGATATTTCACGATCAACAACTCAACTCAGAACAACTCAGAAACGTGTAGTGCCAACAACAACATTGGTGTAGAGGGAGGTCCTGATGATTGGTAGGGGGAGAGGGTTCGCTGATTGAGCGAGCGAAGGGAGCGAAAATCAGCGTAGTAATATTAAACTGCACATAGGATGAACGTTCTTAGACGTGTGTAAAAATCTACGAGCAATAAAGACGTCACAATCTCGTGATATTCGGGATTCGCGTTCGACGAGCAACTCCTCCCAGCGCAACTTTCAGGCTGCAGAGAGTTCCACCTAGCATATAGTACCAAGAGTGGACGACGCTAATCGTTGTCATGGTAACCAACGTGACGAATGACGTCAGTGGCCGGAAGCTGTCCAGACTGACGTGGAGGGTGATAAAGCGATGGCTCAACGCGCAGTTGAATAATACAACGAGTTTTAGACGGCGGGTTGGGGTGGCGGGATTTAGACTCGTGGGCCAAGCCTAAGCTGTCGAATTGTGAGCTCGTTTCTATCGCCTATAGAGTATCTGGGTGGCTTTGAAACGGCGCCGAACTCGAGTGGACTACGAAATGCCGTGTTGCGCAGCGTGGGCTTCCGACGGAGCCGAATTAAAGTGTTATGTCTACACAAACAATGATGTAAATCTTTTTTTAAAAATGTTTATGCTACAGTTTTAATTTCCGGTTGGATCAAGCTTTCGTTACTTGGGTTTAAGTGCCAAATGTTAGGAAGTGTTAGCTTTTTAACCCGAATCAGGGCTCTACTATACAAGGTTACCTATACGTAAAGGCTTAACGTTAGAAATTCGACGCGTCGTCCAGTTAGCCACCGATTCTGCCACCAGTCGCGCTACTTTCACCCTAAAAGTGAACTGGTCTAACATGCGGACTGAACTGTGAAAGGTACGTGTGACACGCGATACGCGGATTTTAAACTTAAAACACTGCATTGACACCAAATAATTAAACTTTAACAACAATGGCTTCACGCTACGTACTTCTTTGTTCACTCGGCGACAAAACAAAGCCTCCGGAGGTTTAATTTCATGAATTTCAAGCAGAAGAGCAACCAAGGTACGTGTGTATTGTACTGTATGATACGCTACGGCGTTTTGTAATTCTCATTAAAAATATGTTAACGATCCTTTGACGTAGCAGTAAATCGTCCAAAGACTTCAAGAATAGTCACCATTACCGTAAAATAATGTTCGTTTAGCGCTGCAACACCGGTAAATCTAATAATGAGAAGATATCACGTTTTTGTGCATCCCGCTAACACTAATCAATGCTACGATTGGGGTTTTTCGTTCTTCGTGCTTTCAGTCCAGCGGAACGCTTGGACGACGCATCTAGCATGCTACGTGAAACCGAGCGTTAAGCCTTTACGTATAGGTAACCTTGTACTATGGTACTGGCCGGATCTTGAATGAAAAATACTATACGCGACTGGGTGGACAATATGGCCGCCGAAAACGCCACTGATGCGATTGATTTGTTCTGTTGCCGTTTTTTTTTTTGGGCGACACTGACAGTACAAAATGGCGACGTTCCTTCCCTTGCACCACTTTCTGGATACACGAACGTGTCTCTCTCTTTTTTTTTCCAAGCGCAACTGTGGCTGAGTGAAAACTTTAAAAAAACTATTTAAAAATACATTTAAATAGATAATGCAGATTTGTCACGCAAATCTACGCAAAAATTAAAATTATTACTTTAAAAAACCGCCACCAGCTGCCAATAGATGTCGCGACTCACCGTACAAAGATGCGATTAGCTTGGCCAATTCCCAAACAGACCTCGAAGGAACGGGCCAGTCATTTTGTCTACCCCCCCCCCCCCCCCTAATATTGCTGTAGGTCGGGTCGGATAGTTTACTGACCATGCCCAAATACGTAACACAGATAGATTCGTCATCGTATCAACCCTCCAGGTCCGGATTAAGGGGGGGGGGGGGTGCTTTGGGTGCTGAAGCACCCGGCCACACACCAAAAAAGAAGGACCTCAAGGGTGTCTTACTGTCACGGGAAAAATAAAATGAGGTACTATTAATTTTTTTTGATAAACTCGGTTAAAGTTAGCATTTTAATTTTTTTAAATGTCTACTTTTACTGTGTTTACAAAAAAAAATTATTGTTCCAAAAAAGGAAACTTTTTTATTGCATGGGGGTGGGGTTGGGAGATGGCCGCAAAAAAGCACCAGGCCTCTATGAGGCTTAATCCATCCCTGCGACCCTCATTTCCACAATAGCAATGAACTACAACATTATTATACGGAACACAACGCAGTTTATTTTCGTACTTGCTATTAAGATACGTTAAAGCTTTAATCATGATTTTCCGAAGCTCATTTGTAGAATTTTAGCACAACTCAACACGTACTCGTCCACGTCAACAATGCATTAATACAGTTAATTCCAATAATGGTCAATAATGGAGTCGTTTGCAGCTATGTATCTCCTCGGTTCTCGCAACTGGCCTTCACTAACCTACCTCGACGAGCTTGGTTTGTTCTCTTACATGGGTTATACTGTAAGGATAGATCTGAGTATATGCTAAATATCTCGTCAGTGAACTCTGGACGATCGTGCAATACATCCCAAAGGGCCTTACTATCCAGATCTGTTTCCCAGTTTGTCTTCTCTCGAAACCCAAAAATATATATTGTATTGTTCAATGTGTTCATCATCTATTGTATTATAACTCCTTGTATTGTAACAATGCATGTACTGTTGTCCCCCTTTCTCCAATGACATTCGATCGATCCCCGGCTACTGAACTACAAAGTTTTTTTTGGCAAAAAAAACGAAATTTCTCCCTCAACCTTCCCCCACCCCCCCAAAACCCCAATTTCGATCTTCTCCCTCATACCATTAGTGTTTTATACAGGATAAGACAGTGTCAGGCCAGCCCTTATAACTTCAAACCCGAACAAATAAACAGCAATACTATAGCCCTAACTCTTAATTTGTCCCTCATTCCCATTTGAACTGATTCACTAGTCCATTTCATTAGTACATCCGGATTCCCAGCCTTTGACGTTATAACTGCTTGAGACGTAATTCGGGTGCTAAATGTCCAGGTAACATTGTAAGATCAAGCCAGACCATGGGATTACAATACAAAGTCTCACATGGTAGTACAGTACATGCAACTTGGTGATCCGTCCTAACCCAGCTAGGTTTAGGTTTAGGTTTAGGTTTAGGCACCCTATATGACACACGTCCTTGGATTGACGTGGACCACCGACAGGGCGATCGAATCTTCGAACAAGGGCGCGAACTCTTCATTTCGCATGGGACATGCCTAATGTAATCGTAATATCACGAGAGAATATCTCCGAACGGTAGATGAACTGTACTATACCATGCGCCATGGCAGTTTGCTGTTACGTGCATATCATGTGACTGGGCTAGTCAAATCAGACGGCCAAACAGACGTTGTTCTCGTTCGTCATTGGCTAACTCATGGTGACGTCACGGCAAACAGCCATTGCGCATGGTCTAGATGTGAAGTACCTACTGAGAAAGTTAATTCGTATTTAGTTAGGAGGTTATTTCTTCCAGAACCCTTCAGCGCCAAATACCCAATAGGAATCGGTTTTTTTTAATAGTTCGGTAACGTGATTCGAACTCGCATTCTCTTGGGTCGAAGACCACTGCCCTAACCGCTGGTCTGTGCTTAGCTCGTTTCTCTCGGGTTTCCAAGCTCTTTTCCAACCTTTTCCAAGCTTTTCCATCCTTCGACTTGATATTGTGTGTCTCTGGCTCTGAAGGGGACGTCGCACTAGGGTTGCCGTCCTCCAGTCCTCCAAATTTGAAAAGTAAAGAACAGCCTGGTTGTTAGACGTTGGCTTATTAGCTCATTCGGCGACGTAATTGTTGAGACAGACCATCAAGTTTTGAAGTTTTGGCTGAACCTTACTTTCTTAAATTTGATTTTCAGGTACATTTCAGAATTTAACAATGGACTAAACATATAATTTCTAACAATAAGAAGCTCGTCTGTAATTAGCCTTATGGACAATATGTGTTTGTCTCGCGTCTATTTCCATAATACCTTTTTGCCACTGCTTTTTCACCATCGGGCTTATGCGAACAGTGTCTTGTCATCCGTTCCTACAATATCCGAATCATCATTTCCTACAATATCCGAATCATCATTTCCTACAATATCTGAACAACAATGGCTTGTCACTCACTCCTTCAATGTCGGAACAACAATGGTATGCCATCCGTTTCTATAATATCTGAACATCAATGGCTTGTCATCCTTTCCTACAAAGTCTGAACAACAATGGCTTTTCACCAGTTTCTACAATACCTGAACAACAATGGCTTGTCCCACATTCCTACAGTGTCTGAACAACAACGGCTTGTTCCCGGTTCTTACAATATCCGCACAGCAATGGCTTGTCACCCACTCCTTATAATACCTGAACATCAATGGCTTGTCACTCGTTCTACAATGTCAAAACAACAATGACTTGTCATCCGTTCCTATAATGTTTGGACAAAAATGGCTTCTCACCCATTCCTACAATATCTGAATAACAATGGCTTGTCCCACGTTCCTACAGTGTCTGAACAACAACGGCTTGAATTGAATTTATTTACTTGAGTTCTACAGACTTGGGAATCATGCACTCAATACAACGGCTTATCCCACTCCTTGCTTGTCACCCACTCCTTTAATAACTGAACAACAATGGCTTGTCACCCGTTCTACAATATCTAAACAACAATGGTATGTCCCCCGTTCCTAAAATGTCTGGACAAAAGTGGCTTGTCACACATTCCTACAATGTCTGAACAACAATAGCTTGTCACCCATTCTTACAATGTCTGAACAACAATAGCTTGTCACCCATTCCTACAATGTCTAGTCATGACTTTTGCATAAATCGATGTATGTGCGTACTGGATTCTGCACTAGCATGCATCTATTTTGGTAAACAGTAAAAGGCTTGGGTTGGAATGTATTTTCGTCAGTTAAGCCATGACCAACAGCCAAAGTACTTTTACTTCCATTAGGCGACCTGGAATAGACCTGCGCATCCATCCATTATTTATGGCTTAATGGGAATTCCTGACATTTCACAAGTGGGAGAGTTAAAGGAAAGGTGCCGGAGGACATTCAGCACTCAGGTACAGGTAAAGCACCACCTCTCTCCACTCAAACCAAGGTGGGTAGATAGTCAGTTGGGTGTACCACTATAGGGCAGTGACACGGCGTAGTATTATTGTGTATAACTCTATGGTGGAGCCAGTAACTGGGTTAGCTGCAAGGAGCACTGGAGGGAGAAAAGAAGACCGTCTTATTGAAACCAATGCTATTAGACTGGATTTCTTAAGCCTATAACGCGCGATTTTTGTTGTTGGAGAAAACAACGATCTTTTAAGCCCAAGAAATCCGCTCTCAAAGCACTGTCTTGCCTAGAAATGCCGTTGTTTTCCCGTTACATTTTAATCTAGTGCACCTTGTAGCTATTACCTCCAAATGGTGTCTCGTAGCAAGTATGACGTCACATGACGCTGCTCTATTGGGAAATAGGTCACAGGAAAGGGGGAACGTATCTGAAGGGAAGAAGCATGTGATGTCAGCTAAAGTAAAGAATAGGCTTGCTGCCGCTTAATTAGGGCGGCGTCCAGGGGTCCGACAAGGGCTGAAATCTCGTACCGCTTTCTGATTTCGGATTTGCAAATCTCTGTGAAATCTGCAAATCATTGCAAATCTCCAAATCTCTCTGTAAATCCTGCAAATCGTAGTAGATCAGTGTCAATCAAACTCAAAATCCGCAAATCTGCTTGCAATCTGCAAATCCAAGTGAAAGCTGCAAGTAAGTCTGCAAATCTCTATAAATCCTGCAAATCAGTGCAAATCATCACGAATAAATCTGCGAATCCAGTAACATCTGCAAATCCGCACAAGTCACTGCAAATATGTAAAACGGTATGAAATCTTGAAAATCCGTACAGATCTTGAAAATCTGTGCAAATCCTTGCAAATCCTTGCAAATCCCTGTAATTCTGCAAATCTATGCAAATCTGTAAATCCAAAGCAAATCTGCAAATCTATTGTAGTGATTTCGGATTTGCCAATCTCGTGCGCTATTTCCGAGTTTATCGGATTCCACGGTGGCGTTTCATATCAAACAGCCTTTGGTTGCCAGGAAACCAAGGACTGCACACCAAATTAAACTAATTATAGTAAATTAAAACCTTGTCGAGAAACGTCACGGCACTAGCTATATCCTCTTAACGAATTCTACAAAATTGATGGCGAAAGCTGAGCTTTGAATGAGTCTTCATCCATCAGCAGCTAACTGTTTCCTTTGCAGGCCAAACAAATAAAAACCGTAGCATATGAAACCCGTGGCTTTTTCGTTTGTTTGTTGTAGTTGTTTTCAACGTTTAACTAAATATTTAGCAAATTTAAGCATTGTTGTTGTTTACATAATGATGACCACGCCTTTTTAGACACATAACAATTTATGTCACAACTAGCATCGTACCCGGCTTTCGCCCGGGGATTTGTTTGACCCGTGGTTGTTTCCCAGTATTTGCTCGGTGCTGCCTGATCGTTCACTGCAACAGTCGATTAATGGTAACAGCTCACTTTGCCCCCTCCCCTCCCCCCACTCCCAGTCTTTCGCTGTGGCTTAAGCGATGCGTACCGTGTGAAAAAGAAGTGTGCATGACGTCATGTAATACTTGCCCGTGAGATTACCACGGTGTTTAGTTAGAAGGATAAATGTTTGAGCAAATTGTTATTCGAGGCAACAATGTGCCAATTTCAACCTCTTTTCAGGGCAACAACGTCCCAGTTTCAACTTCATGCCAAAGAATTGACACACTCGCACGTTTTCATTGTTCCCCTTTCTGGGGTCGTTTCGGTTGCTTCATTTCTGCTATGAGACTTTGGTTTAGAATATAAGATAAAATACGAATCGAGAAATAATTTACAGTAACTTACAGACAAAAGGTTGCGAACGAAATAATCCACAGTTGTTCTTAACGTTCTCTTGACTATGAATGAGACCTGTACCTCAACTGATATGCTTGAAATCGACACTGCTGGCAACTTATGCAAATTCTTTCAGCTCGAATTAAAAAAAATCAATGACTTGTGAAAGGCCCTGCTTCAAGAAAAGCATGCCATACAGCGCAACAAAATAAAATGAAAATGAAGCTCTACTGCCGAAATTGCAATCCCGTTCTTAGCCATGTTCTAGGAAGAAGCCAGAATTGTAGGAAAACGCAGGGTTTATTTATTCCAGGATCAAGCAGTCTGTCCTCGTGAAGATGTTAAGTCAGTGGTTCAAGGTTGCTCTAAACCATGCGCAATGGCTGTTTGCCGTGACGTCACCATGAGTTAGCCAATGACGAACGAGAACAACGGCTGTTTGGCCGTCTGATTGGACTAGCCCAGTCACGTGATATGCACGTCATAGCAAAGAGCCATGGTGCGTGGTATAGGTTAGGCTGAAGCAGAGTGGCATACCACAAGGAGCGTTGTTGCTGGTTTGGGACTAATTCCCAGAGTGAAGCCTAAAGGGGATGCAGGGTCCTTTTATACCCAGTGCAGCTGCCAGCTCCCACCACGGGTGGAGCAAAGTATTTCCTGTAGTATTTCCTGGTAGTATATCCAGGATGTCTACCAAAAAAAACCACGTTGAAAATTCCTGACTTTTTTCACGTACTTTTTCCTCACCTCACCGACTCTTTAGGGAAAACCATGAGAGTGGCTGTTCCCAGCTAAAGGTTCTGGAGGCTTTTGAGAAAAAAAATCATGTTGCCTGCGCACAGCATTGCCACACTACCGTTTTCCATCAAAACCAGAGAAGTAAACACATGTCAAGCCAGATTTCTACTCGCATCCAATGCGATTGACTCAAAACTGTTTTCCGCGACACGTAGTCGTAAGAATGCAAAAATGGTAGGCCTAATCAATAAAAAAAAATTATCGAAATATTTAAAAAATAAAACGTTTCTGCCAACAGATTCAGCTGTGAATCGGTCTAGGAATTTACTATTTTGTCGTGTGAGAAGCACTTCTAAATGCATAATGTAGTGAAAAGCGTGTGATAAACAGTACGTGGTTACACAGCTATAGGCCTAACTTCCCCTGCTAGGCCTAAAAAACAAACAAAAAATGAAACGAATCAAAATTAGCAGATACATATGTATTATCCAAGTATAGTTCAAAGTATTTTCATTTTACCCAACATTATCATGTTTAAGCGAAAATAATATCGTCCTCACTTACCAGCAGAGAAAATTCCTGACCTTACATCCAATTTCCTGACTTCCTGACCTACTTTCTAATTAATTTCCTGACTTTCCTGGCTGGTAGATACACTGATATCCCACGAACCACCTCTGTTAACATCTACCCCTCGACGCAAGCAAGGCCTGAGCCACTTCGAGCACTGATCTTTAAGAGCGTAGCCATACGTGAAAGTACATACCTCGACTGAAATACAATCTTAGTAATAAGGTTACAAAGAGTACATGATAAACAACCATAGCATCAGGAAATCTGAGCCAACTAAGGCCCCAGCTAAGAGGATTTCTACCTTTGGATATCCCTTTTTCCGAGTTTTCAATGATAAAACACACCCGTGGACATACGTTTAAACTTGTGAAACCTTCGGCAATATTGGAGGTCCGCAGATCCTTTTTCGCAGTTAGGGTTGTCACATCTTGGAACTCTCTTCCTACTGATGTGATTTCGGTTGCTACTGCGGATACTTTCTGTTATCGTTTGGGGGGAGTTGACCAGAAACGTTCCCTAAAAAGACCAGAGTTTTGTTTTGTTTGATGCCCCCGACAAAACGTACCCGGAAAAAACGCCTCCAACAAAACGCCCCCTGGAAAAAACGCCCCCAGGAAAAAACGCCCACCAGTAAAAAACGCCCCTATGAAAAATCGCCCCTAGGAAAAAACGCCCCCAAGTAAGGGAAAAAACCCCAGTGGTGGTGGTGGTGGTAGCTTAACCTCAGATTTAAGACGGCTCATCTATACGGGCATTAGTTTGCTTCAGATAAATTAATGCTCCAATAAATTTATAAAAAAAAAAGTATCTTTGGGTATTTCCCTTCTGTTTACAATTCATTTTTAGCTACTTTTTTCCTTAAACTAAACTTTTTTCGCCGTCAAAAAAATTCAGTGAGATTCACAATTGAGCCGATTCATCTGTACGAGCATTAGTTTACTTCAAATGACTTACAGCTCCAAGAAGTTTATTTAAATAATATCTTTGCATATTTACTAAACTCTCTCCGTTCATAATTCACATACTTAGCTATTTTTTTCCTTCTTTCTCTTTCAAAAAGTCGATTGGTAAGAACACCATCTCCAATTCTTGAGATCTCTCTATTCTTGACTATCTTCGCGGAATCACCCACAATTTTAATCTCCTTAAGTCGTATCAATTTTTAAGCAAAACAGTACATCTTTTAAGAAAATCAATTACAAACGGAGCGAGTGTCATAAAGGTACAAATTCTCTAGATGAATCCCAATTGTAATGTCCCTATCTAAGTTGCAAGAGGTTTTAAAGAAAAACGGTATATCTTTAAAGTAAACCAAAGGCAAACAGACAGGGTGTTGTAAAGGCACTAATTCGCTAGAGGAATCTCTACTCGAGGCGTGGAATTGCTCTCGATTTCAACCTTTTTTAAAATAAATATCTTGGAGCCTTACGTCATCTGAAGCAAACTAATGCTTGTATAGATAAACCAGTTCAGTTTTTAACTTTACTATTTAAGGAAGTGTAAGAAATTGGGTGAACCTGAAAATGCGAACCCAAAACCATTTACTTTCAGTGTCCGCGGCCTAGAACGTATACAGATAATCGATTGCATGTTTTCGATAGCAGAGCACCTTGTTGATATCCTAGATGGTTACAAAAATAATGGCGGCCATCGATTAAAGCCGCTTCCTCCAGGAAGATGTAGCCGCTCATAAAATACTTGCAGGACTCAAGATGCGCTGGGCGCACAATAAGGACATTATTTCCTGGAGGCTTTTTTCCTAGGAACCTTTTTTTCCTGGGGGCGTTTTTTACCTAGGGGTGTTTTTTCCCGGGGGCATTTTTTTCCGGGGGGCGTTTTGTTGGAGGGCTTTTTTTTTTCTAGAACCACTTTAAAATGTATGCATCGGTGTAAGTGGCTATCAGCCATGCCGTTTCCTTCACACCCTATCTGGTGTTTAAACCACGAATTATAAGACAGCAACAAGCATTTGCTCAAACGATGTCTTATTTAGCTAAACCAGGAAGCGTTGTAACCATGGCAACCATATACCTTTGCCATCGCGACTAAATGCTCGCAGCTGAAATTTAATCGCGATGGCAAAGGTGTCGTTGCCACGGTAACAACGCTTCCTGGATTCGCTAAATCCGACATCGTTTGAGCAAATGCTTGCAGTTTTACAATTCGTGACAGTAAGATAAAGAATTCCTCCTGACGAAACAATTTTCCCAATCGCTTCTAAACTCGCTTCTTTCCGAACTGGCAGAGCTGAAACTGCCACCATGTTGGAATTTCAGATAATCTCTAGCTTCTAGCTGCGAGAATGCAAAGACGAGTCGTTGCGAGTTGTTGCCCTTAGGGCGCGTTTATGCAACGACTTGCTTTTGCATTCTCATAGCTAGAATTTAATTGCGACGGCAAAGGTCTCGTTCCCATGGTATCAATGCTCGCGACGGCAAAGGTCTCGTTCCCATGGTATCAATGCTCGCGACGGCAAAGGTCTCGTTTCCAGGGTATGACAGTGCTACCAGGATTAGCTAAATTCGACTCACATTTTCGACTGTTTCCGTTACGAGCCGACAGACCTAAGACTGCCGCCATGTTGGAGTTTCAAATGATTTCTAGCTTCCAGTTGCGAAAATGCACCGGCGGGTCGGTGCGTAAACGTGCCCTTACGGTTGCAGCCTGGATATATGCATATTACAGATTTGCAAAACATTCAAATATATGGGGAAAAAACGTACATTGGAAAAAAAAAATATTTGGGCTCATCACTCCCCTCTTCAACCCTGTTTGGAGGGGCACTTGCACGCTCTGCCCCTCAGCTAGCTATGTAAGGCCCTGATGGTAAGCTATCATTTCCTCTGCCCGTCCCGTCCCCCCCCCCCCC
>JAHWFP010165152.1:0-26591 GCA_023313725.1 Lithobius niger | reverse complement strand
ACCGTGCACGTCCCTGATGAGCACAGCATAGCATAGAACTTTAACTAGATATCGCATATCTTACTTCCTCCAAACCTACTGGAGGTAACCCCTCTGCTAATGCCTTTCGTGCGAAGCAGCATGGGGGCAAAACAATATGAGAGTTAATAGTAGCCGCAACTACCGCCAGGACCCAGCGTAGGCTTGGAAGAAGTGAGACGTGACTTCTAGTTAACTTCTTAATGTATGCTATGGGTTGAATTATTTGAATTCAACGAACTTCAATCATTAAATGAAAAACGAAACTTTAGGTCTTGTTTTGTGTTTCAAGTCTTTTACATGTACATTAATAACCGATTTTATTTCCCTGAACAAGTGTTATAAATTACTATTGTTGTGTTCAGGACTCAAGCCCATGATTAAATGTTGGTGTTTTGAGAATCAAAATTACGAAACCTGAGCTGACACCCCTTAGCTAATTTTACTGATTTACAAATTTAAATTCACAAGTAAGATATGCAATGCATGAGGAAAATTTGAGAAGAATCGGACAACGGGGCCAAAAGTTATCGGGGAAATATACATTTGGCGTATATCCGTTTTGCCGAATCCCGTTTCGCCAAATTTTAATCAGTGTCTTAATTTTCGGCGTATTTTCCCCCCAAACACGTGCTACGTTCACCGCAGCTAAACATGTAATATCAGAAACTGCAACTAATCACAAAATACTTCCACTTAGAAATGCATCTTTCTCTAACTTCTCCAATGTTAAATTTTTAAAAAATATTCTTATTCGGCGAAACGGGATTCAGCTAAACGAGAATTCCCCTTTTATCTCGGCGAATTTTAATCAGGGGCTTAATTTTTGGCAAAACAGGAAAATAATGTCGGCGAAATGGGATTCGGCGAAACGGGAAGACACCATAGACATTCGTCGTCTGCTTGCTACTAGTTTCAACGGTCTGATGGTTACTAGTTAACCACCGGTCATTCGTACCATTTCACTATCAAGGTGTGAAAATTTCCGATGTACATAAGATAAGAAAATCATGGTGTTGAGCCAAGACACAAACGCATCCGCCCCCACAAACACGTATCAAACTCGCCAAGCATCAAGTAGCGTCTTAAAGCTATTCCGCGAGGAAGCAGAAACAACATGCTCAGGCAGGCTGTTCCATGGGAGCACCACACACTCAGTGAAAAAGCAAAAGAGATAGTTGAGTCTAGAAGTCATACCCTATAGCTTGAGACTGTGACCACGACTGAAGTTGAAGTTTTGGAAAAAACATGGGGGAATAGTCGACGTCAAAGAAATTAGTAAGGAGTTGATATGCAAGAATAAGGTCGCCCCTGTCGTAAGTCTCACGAAGCGTGGGGAGCTTAAGCTGGAGGAGTCACAAGTTTTCGTTGACAGTTTTCGAGTTTGTCTAAGGAGGACGCGTAGCAGGTCCTACTGATTTGGGAACGACAGTCCAAGGCAGACCTCACAAATGTCCTGGCAAAACGAGAAGCGGTAAGGTTAGATAATTTTTGTGACAACATAATAATTCTTGTAACATAATAAATACATACAGACAGACAGACGCTAGCACAGGATAATAAGTAACTCCTTTGCTCTGCTTCGCTCCGCATGTCACTAAGTATATATATAAATATATATATATATACTGGGTGGGGCAGAAAGGAAGGGCCACCCTTCGCAATCAAAGATGGTTAATGTTAGGATAATGAAACTTTGCATGATATGTAGGCGAACGGGGGGGCCAACTAACCATGTGTCGATCGCTGACCTTGACGCATATTTTCCAGATCATCGTGATGCTAACTTTTTAACCATGCTTCGTGGAACCCCAGTGTAAATTAGAAACTTGTAGACATTGGCAAGGCATGGCCATTGCAAAAAACTGAACGAAATTCGGTACGCTAGTTTAGGAATTACGGAAATTGCAAGCATCATTCTGTTGTCCTGACCGATGGCTTTCCTGTCGAACAGTTAGCGTGAAATACAGTTCAGTGGCCCACAAAGTATGAGAAACCCGCTTAGAAACAAACAGCAACTGACATACTGATGACTCGAAACCAGCCCGATATAATCTACTACATTACATGTATAGACTTAATGGTGCTGCAAACTACAGCTTATTATGCAAGTTGGCATAATTTAGTCACTGTGGGCTAATAAAGTCGTTTCTTAGGCAAATAATTATGAACACAAAGACATATTATGATGAACACCCTAATACCAAGCACCCCATTCTCCTCCACTTACATTTAATAAAATAACTGCAATATAAAATAACTAAATAAGCCGTAAAATTTTAGTCGAAACGCAACGACTCGGCAGATGTTCAGGATACTCGACGCATTTTACGATTCATCGCAATCTCCGCTCTTATGTGTTCTTGCTTCCTTGTGTTTCGCAGCGCTCTAAAAATGGAATATATACATAAAAAAAAAAGAGAGAGGAAAAAAATATACTTGATTTACGACATGACGCTGGCATCGAATTAAGGGCAGACATGGAGGAAAACGAGTCAGTAAATAATTGCGTTCTTCACTGATTTGTGGGCAAACGCTATGGAAATTTGTTACAACAACAATAACATGTTTCATTCTGTTTAAATTAAATTAATAAGTATCAGAAAATTTGGCCATAAAGAACTGTTTTTAAAGGGTTTTGTTTTCTTGTACTGTGAACACCCTGTAGACAGAGATCGACGCGACACCAAACTACCACCTAGTCTTATTTAGTCCAGCTACGTGCATAAAAATACTTAGGCTACATGCAACTTCGATTACGGTTCAAATGACAGGTTTGTTCTGACGTTCATAACTCTTGGCGACCATTTTTAGTACACAAAGCCCTGAAAGGGATCTGCAGATCGGATCCAAAAGATGTCTCTCGGCTCCATCCTGGGGGAATCCCTTGTGGAGGTAGCAAACCAGGCAAGTAGGCCTTTAAAGGCGCATGAAGTGGGAACTTTCCCAGAACTTGTCGAGACGCGTCGTAGCGTGAACAGCAGCCAGGGAGTTGTGATTTAGTCTGATTTAAAGGGTCTCAGTGATGATGTCATCCTGGAATAACTCACATGACTACTGAGGTGGCTGAAGAGGGAGGTTGAAAATTGTGTCCAGCCAACAACCTTTCATGACCTTTCACACCCAATTACATCGAGCACATTACTGCGGTATATCTGCAGTTAAAGGTCAATTATTATGTTCCCAATCTGATATGGTGGTATCATTGTGGACATTTTGGCCATACTAGTAGCTCATGTAAGGGTAAGCCTACCTGTGCTTGCTGTGCGCAGGTGCCCCATGATGTCGTTGTGCAAACTGTGGTGGTAGCACCAAACTACTTTACGGGATACCATGTGTATGTAGAGGAGTATCAGGTGCAGGAGATAAAAGTAAAGATAAGCTTTCCTACCCGAGCCAGTGCTAATTTGGATCTCATGCACAAGTTTACACTGCGCCAAAGCCTGGTTGATTCATGAGTCTGCATAATTGGTCACTGAGCTCAGATCTTTCGAGAACGGTGAGCATGCTGCTTACGGTACTGACCAAGCAGTGCCCATTGATGCAGGGTCTTTTGGTTCCATTGAATCCAGTAGCTGCTATACCATGGGCCGCTGTCTAACATGCTACAGCCCTCCTTGCTGCTCCTGCTATTGCTACTGTTTCCAAGCCAAGGGGGGAGCATCAGTTATGCGTCCGCCCACAAAGAATGCACCAAAGAAGGTGCCAAAGAAGGTTTGTGTCAGTAAAGATTCAGAAACAGTCCTTACATCTCCAATCGACTGAGGAGACCACAAAATCCCTTAAACAACTCGATCCACCTTCACCATGGAGTTGGGGGAGATTGTCCGCTCGCGTTCTCAGGGCTCTCCTCTCCTTATGAGGAGAACTTCATTCTGGAACTCACCCCATCGTGTGAGGATTCAGATGCTTACGAGTGGTTCGGAGGGATGGTGAAGGGGAGACTTAAAACTTAAGCCAAGTCTTGCGACTATGCAGACCATACTTCAGTGGAACTGCCAGGGTTATCCCATGCAGAGGAGCTGCATCTGTTTTTGTTGCATCAGCAAACTCTTTACTGCTGCCTACTGGAGACTTGCTTTAAGGCATCAGACAATCTGGTTGTTTGTGGATACTCTGTCTATCATTTGGATGCTGACCCTGTGCCGTGCACGCATGGTGGGGGGGGGGGCAGTGTTGGTTCACCAGTGACAACAGCAAGCCAGCTCTAGATTTCAAACGGTAGATGTTATTTTCTTTTCGAATGCATATCAAGATCTGTTGTCTTTATTTGCCACCTGATGATGTCTTTCAGGCTGAAGATCTGGAGCATCTGGTTCGGCAGCTTCCTACTTCCTTCCTCTTGCTGGGCAACTTTAACAGCCACTGCATGCAGTGGGGAGGACCTAATACTGACAACAATGGGAGGATCCTTGAGCAGTGGATGCAAAGGGGACCATTTGCATGTTGAATAATAGAGTCATGACTCACTAACTGTCATGGGCCATTGGTTGGTAGTGGACTTATCCTTTTGCTCACTAGGCATTATAGTTCACTTCACCTGGCTGTCACTGCAAATCTGCATGGGGTGCGCACCACCCCATTGTGTTGACTACAATGCAAAGGGGTTGTGCGACCTTCAGGCCTACCTGATGAGCACTTAAACAGGCTGACACATCAGCCTTTGCTGAAGCTGGTGTATTCCAGCGTGTGTGGAGGACTTTGCTGATGTGGATGAACTTGCAACTCATTTCACTAACTTGGTCCTTACTGCGGCTCACGCTACGATCCCGCACATGTCCACAAACCAAGAAGGGTCCCAGTTCTGTGGTGGATGCTGGCTTGCGGGCAGGCCATTCACCGAGCATTGCACACTTACTGAAAACTTTGTGGCCATTATGTGCTGCCATATCCATGTCAAGTATGTCATCCATGAGGCCAGGTGTGCTTCTTGGTAGGCTTATGTTTGATAGATTACGCTTTCCACAACTGGCACAGCAGATATGGAAGAAGACGCGCTAACTTTCAAGGGGGAAAATGTCTTCACCGGGAGCGCAGTTAAGGGTGACAATAGCATGGTCTCTTTCTTCCCAGATTTTGCTGATTGCATATCATCTGCATATGCATGGGTCTCGAAGATACATATTACGAGCCTAGTTTCCTCGAGATTCCTCCTCATGAAGAGGCTCTTTCTCTAGACTTTCATTCCGATGGCCTGGACAATTACATCCTACATTCACCATGCAGAAATTTGTGCCAGCTTTGACCAATTTGTGTGACTACATGGGCCTGATGATGTCCACACTCAGCTGTTGAAGCATCTGTCTCTGGCCTCTCAGCAGTTCTTGCTGGTGATGTTCAACAACATTTGGGAAGAGGGCTCCATTACAGCTGGATGGACGACAGCTGTGGTAATCCCAGTTGTAAAACCAGAAGAAGACCCGTTTTCACTTTCCGCTTGATCACCCAATCTCTCTGGCTAGCTGCATCTGTAAACTAAGTGGCTTTCAACGGTTTTGATAAGTATCGATCATCTGGTTGCTTTTGAATCAGACTTGAGGGAGGCTTTTCGCCTGCATCAGCATCTGGTTCAAGTCTCTTTTATAGAACGACATGGCTTATGACACGACATTACAGGCATTACGGGGTTCTCCGTAATCTTTACAATAATGGATTGATAGGACGCATGCCGCTGTTCCTTTTAACTCTCCTTTCCGGCCATTCTTTTCGATTACATATGAGACAATTTTTTCCTGCCTAAGTTATTTCTTAGAATGGTTTGTGTCGGGGATGTATTCTCAGTGTCATCCTGTTTATTGTAAACTTGGAATATGAGCAGCATGCCCTGTTGGAGGAGAAAATCCAACTGGCCCACTGTTCAAATGTACAACGAAAACTGCTCAGATGTTTACGTAAATTCCAACATGTTTTGACGTCTAAACCAATCGGTACACATCTCTACCAACACAAGACAGAGGTCAAGCAGGCACATGTCCAATACCTGTTTTCTTGTGCTCTGTTGCACAAGGAAACCAGAGCCCATAAGCTTGAATGAATCAGGGTTGACATAAACGAATGCTCTGTGGCCCCAAAGGGAGCTAGGCCTTTTCTTGCCCCAACAAATGGTGAAGCAGGGGCTCAAGAGATCCCGTCTTGATTACCATCTTGCCAATGCCAAAAATGTGAAAGTCAGCTGGCCAACAAGTAACACTAGTCAAGTAACCTCCATGCTTGGCAAGGTGAACTGGTTTGCAATCATTGACATGAAATACACCTGTTTTATACACTTAAAAAAAAAGCCTAATGGGTTGCGCACCGGACCAGCATCCTTTGCGTGGCTTACAAACATGGCACATAGGTGACGCCTTTTAAAACCATGCAACAATTTACATGGATGATTTGGTCATCTATTCGGATACCTACCAATACCAGCTAAATTACAATTCAAAAGTGCTGGATAGGTTAATAATGATCTCACAGTAATTCTGAAAAAAATGCACTATTGTGCAAGGAAGCCACCTACTTGGGCCTCATAAACCATCCCCAAGAGCTGTTTCTAGTGCCTGAGAAGGTTCTGTAATGCAGGATTTTCCAGAGGCTAAGAATGTATAGAGATAGTGTAGATTTATTGGAATGATGGGCTTTTACTGAGCTTTCATCAGAAGTTTCTATGTCAAGGCAACGCCGATTTACAAACTCTTAAAGGGAAATGCAGTATTGTGCAGCAGTTAAAAGACAGTGTAGCAAATTGTGTTTTAGTATTTCCCAACCTGGAGGAGCATTTTGAAATTTCGTCAAGACACCTCAATTTCTGGTTTTGGAGCTGTGATTTCCCCGCACGTCAAAAAGTGGGCTCGTACCAATCTCATTTGCTAGCGTGAGATTGTCAGAATGAGAGAAAAAATACAATGTTTTGAAGCTTGAGATGGGCGTAATGTTGACGTTCGCCAAGCAAGTGAAAACGCTCCATTTCTCCTTGAAACAGACCAATTGGCGCTGACATTTTTGAAGTCCTTAAAAAAGCCTTCTGGAAGGCTAGCCAGGTGGTTTCTTTAACTTCAAAGAATATCTTTGAAACCCATTACAAAAAATCTTTTCGAAACCAGGTGGCAGATGCAATCTCTAGAACGCATGAGGAAAAAAAACCCTTTCTCTTAGCCTATTGTAAGGTGGAATGGGCACAGGTAACCAAAAATCCCAATGTTCCACATAGCATACGTGATGTAGCTGAAGGTAATATTTACACATTTTAAAGTGTTTTTACCAAAATTACTACGTCCTCAGGGAATTGTCGCAATCCATTCATCACAACCATTGGTCAATTTGGAGTATTTAAAACTCTGAAAAATTTCAAGAGTTCTTGGATGGGTTGGTATGAAGAGGGACATTGTAGAATTCGTACACAGTTAAGAGGTATGGAGATATGTCAGATTCGCAAAAACTGACACTTCAATGCCTACACGGCTCCTGAAAGCATTGGGCCCTCTCATGCTCCTTAGGAGCGAATTTCCATGGAGCTCATTGAGCCTTCACCAGTAACCCATCAAGGTAAAACATGGATACTCATCGGCCCTGACGAGTTCAGTTCTTGGCCAGAATTGTATGCTCTCAGGCTGGCTAAAGCGAAACAAGTAGCAGAGTGTGTAAAAGATGGTGAATTTTGAACGCATCTTTTTCTGTCAGTGGGACTTTTTCCCTGTGGCCAATATACGGCGTAGTTTGCTTGCCAGTATGGGCATAAAAGCCCATTATGCAAACCCCTACCACGCCAACGGTAATAGTGTTAAGAGGCATAACAAGGTCATAAAATATACGTTCCATTGTTTTACTGGTGCTCACAACAATTGCTCTCTATTTTGCAGGATCTTGCCTTTGCAAAACGAAGTTCTGTGTACAAAAGCTGTAAATTGACCCCTAGTGAATATCAGATGAAACCCGACTTATCCATAAGGTCTTGAGGTGGTTCAACTAACTGGGCCACTCCCCAGAAAACACGAGATTTGGTTGAAGTTAAATTTCGGGCTAAGAAAAAAGTATATTATGCCTTCGACGTAAACCACTAACCGTAAAAGTTGGTGATTATGATGTTATCAGTAAACGCAAACTCAGTACTGCAGTGCGAGGACTGCGCATTTCTTGCAGCAAAAT
Source organism: Lithobius niger (assembly GCA_023313725.1). Taxonomy (NCBI): domain Eukaryota; kingdom Metazoa; phylum Arthropoda; class Chilopoda; order Lithobiomorpha; family Lithobiidae; genus Lithobius; species Lithobius niger. The sequence continues at coordinate 18,446 of JAHWFP010165152.1, read as the reverse complement.
TTACTAGGCCATCCGTAATTTCAACCCAAAAATCCGTACGTACATGCTTTGTGCTGTTAAAACGAAAAGGAAAATCTACCCCTTATTGTCATCAAACTTAATAAACTGTTTATTATGCCTTCAAATATACCTCTAACAAAGGTGAATGCACCAGAAAATTACAAGGTTATTCCTAGGATTGAAAATAAACCAGCGTTAAAGAATCATAAAATAAAATTAATTTGCAGGTTGAGAAGGCAATGTTCACTGGATGTTACTGACAAAACATCGATACCGGCAAGAACACTCAGGAATTTCGGTAATTATGCATTTAGTTCTTGTTCACAAGTAACATTGAATGCAAACGGTTAAGAATCAGAATTCGTCAAAGTGATGTTTGTTGCTCATCGGCCACGTTGTCATGGTGTCATGAGGGGGGGGGGGGGCCCCCGCCGCTTCGTGACATCATTAAAACATGGCCGACGAGTAACAAACGTCACTGTTACGAGCTCTGACTTTTAACTGTTTTCATTCATTCTACTTGTGAACCAGGCTAAATGCATAATGACTGAAAATTAAATTGATTTTTTGAGCGGACATGCGGATATCGATGTTTTGTCAGTAACATTCAATCAACATTGTCAACCAACATTAAGTGCAAACTAATCCACTCTTGCAAACTGAGAAGGAGGGGGAAGGGTAACTTAAGAAGACATATTGGCGAGATTTTTTTTTCTGCACCTAGGTTGGTTTTTGACCTTTTTGGTATTTGACCTTGGTTGGTTTTTTACTTATTAATGAATTCTAATGAAAAGGGTAAAATAAATGTGTAGAAGCAGTGCATGAATATCGAATAAAAACAAGGTAGTTTGCAGCTTCGATTAAATGTGTTTCATTTCCACTCCGTCTCGTTACAAAAGAAGGGGGAGGGCAGCTAGAGTCGGAAATTTGTTTTTTTTTTTTGTCTTCCCTGCTTACACAGCAGTTGTAAAGTTCCAGCAACTTTGCATGTAGAGGAAGTATAGAAGCGAGTTGAACTGGGAGAGGCAGTATTAGGTGCACCCGAACTTCCTAGTTTTGGGTGCCAATTCTGCTGGTCGAATTAACAACTAAAACGGGAAAAGTGACACAGCGGACCAATGAGACAGCTACAATCCACTCAGCGTTATAAATTGGCAAACTCGAAGGTCATTGAGTCACAACTTCAGCAACATGCGTGGCGAAAGGAGTACCCAATTTGGGGAGAAAAGTGTGATAGTGCGGACAACCCCACCATGAGAACGGAACACTGGCCCTCGTCCAGAGGCAGCTAAGAAAGAGGGAGAAACCAAGTAAGCTATCGCTGCAGTCATCAGGTGATCAGCCACAACTACCGTAGAGGCGACACCGAGCAACCTAAGTTCTGGGCAACGGACCTAATTTACCCTATAAAAAAGACCCGGCGGGGGGGGGGGGCCAAGGAACGGGAAGCAGAAGGAAAAAAAACCTGTAGATAAAATAAGTTTCCTAGTGAAACTTGAGCCCTAACCTAACCTATAAAAAAAATAATGCAGAGAAAATAATTTTTACGTTTCTTTTTTATTGTGCAGTTTATTCATTTTTTTTTCCACAGAAAGGTGTGCGGACCTTTCTCCGAGGACTTTCTTTTTTTTTTACCTCAGAACTTTTTTCCTTGCATTTTTTCCCCCTCGGACCTTTATTCCTCAGACCTTAACCCGGATCTTTTATCTCTGAAACTTTTTCCTCGTATCTTTTTTTCAGGGGACTTTTCTTCCTCGGACCTTTTTTTCTGGCCACCCCTATTGCTGTTCCTCACGATATGTCCTCATGCCATGTTATCTATAAAACTATTAAAAAAAAAGTTAAATGAACCAATCTCAAATCAATAATAAAAAATCGAAAACCAATGCACAAAGTGTGTTTTACAAATCTTTACCTGATTATTTCACATAAAGGGGTTGGCACCGTCAAGGGGTTGTCAACATTGGCAATCCGTTGTGCAAATGCATGGTAACCACGAGTTCTCTACAGTATCCCTGGTTACTGTCGGGTAATCGTAGTAATTTGGTGGTATTTAATTTAATTTAATTTAATAACAATTAATGATTAACAAATCTCTTGCTTTTCCCCCTTTTATTTTCGTATTCTTCTTCTTATTTCGACATGTGGCGCTATATCTAACGCATTATAGAAGATAAGGAAATAAAAGCCACATATCAACGAGCAAGGAAGCTCAAAACAAAACCAAAAAAAAAAATAAAAAATAAAAGTGAAAGAGATTAACCGTTAAGAATTTAATGACCGTGGTCACACAAGTCCAGGTAAATTAGGCGGAAGACTAAAAGCGAAACACGTGCACGGGGAAACACCCTAAAGTAATTCTTAAAGTTGAACACGCAATTCGCCCTACATTATTTGCCGTTATTAAAGAGACAATGCTAACAAGATGATTGTACAGGTATCGAAGCGTTCTGGGAACAGTTGTTTGGGCTATTATCATCGACACAATGTTTAGAAGCTGGCGATCCGTGAACAGTGACCAGCTGATGTATACTGGGTGTTAAACACGTGGCAATTGAACAAATAATTAAAAATAAAAATAAATAAATAAATAAAGAGACAAATGGCTGTGGTAAATACAGTAACTACGAATTTCGAATGAAGATCAGGAAAGTGGGTTGTCTTCAGTCACCAGATGTTCGAACGGATGAGACATCGGTTCGTTCGCAGAATTGTTTGAAAAATGATGCAGATTTATAAATTCATGCTCATGTCGTGGCCGGAGCTGTAATTTATTTTCTCCGCGAGGGGTTTACCTTAGCTATAGAACAAGTAGCCCGTTTGGCACCGTCAAGGGGTTGTTAACATTGGCAATCCGTTGTGCAAATGCATGGTGATCCACGAGTCATCTACAGTATCCCTGGTTACTGTCGGGTAATCGTAGTAATCTGGTGGTATTTAATTTAATTTAATTTAATTACAACAAGAAACTATTTAAGAAAATTTTGTTTTCCATGGTAATCTGCAGAGCAATCCTTCATGTTTCCAGTTGATCTTGAGAATAACCAATACATGAGAAAATCAGAAAATCAGTTGTGATCCAGAGCTAATCCGAACCATCCCATTTGGTTAACCAGTATTCTAAAGTAATTCACGTATAATCCAGTAATCCTAAATACTCCGTGATCAAGCATTCCACAGTGTACCATAAAATCTTAATTTGTCAATTAGGCAATCCTATTTAATATTTTTAGGTAATCCGATGTTAGTCCACTGGTAATCCATGGTAATTCGTATTGGGAAGTAGTCCGGTGTACAATATTTTGACCAGTTAAGATCCCCTCGTTGGAGTATAACCCAGAATATGTCTTGATCCCCCCCCCCCCGGCGGGTGGGCCCCCGGTGTCGCCCCATTTCCCCCCCCCCACCCCAATCGAGAGGGCCAGTCCGCCCCTGCTGCCAGGAACCCTCACAAGCTCGCTTTCCGCGATGAGACCTACTATATGCAGGGTGTACGTGTCTGCAAACACGAGGTTATAACGGGCATTTTGAGAACGCATGACCTTATTTCTGAAATCTTTGCAAGCTACTGTTCGCAGATAACGGAATGTTTTCTTTAGAATTTGTTTATTCTTTCTAATTAAAAAAAATAACCCGACTTAACCGTCTTGTATTTTTTTGTTTTGTTGTGTTTTTTTTTTTTTTACCGGCAAGTCTACATCAGCTGTGAGGCAGTAAAAACTGCGCATGTTCTCATCGCAGCAGAGCAGTTGGTGAAGGTCTTTGGGAAGGTCGTAACAAACCCACCATTCGTGATTCAACTCTTGTTCCATTCACCCAGGGTTGCGCAACACCTCCTCCTCTTCTTTCTTGCTCAAGCCTTTCGTAGACCAAGCAAGAAGAGTAAACAGTATAAATACTTAAACAAAAGAAAGAAAAACAGGGAACCAAAACACCACCTCTGTTTTTTTTTGTTTAATTCATTACTTGTTTTTTTTGTTACCTGTAATTGCCGGATAGGGACGCTAACTTTTGCGAATTTTTCTCTGACGACGTCATCGCTAGAAATAAAACAGGATGGCGCACAGAATGCCCTACAGATATTGCTAAACCGGAAAAAAAAAATTTGTGGGGTAAGCAACAACCCGTTTAAAATGCGACGTAAGAAGTTTTGGATAATACTTCTGTTGGAAATGTAGCCGGTGAGGTTTTGTCGTAACGGTAAGGAGCTTCCGTTCTTTTACCGTAATATTTTTGTTGTTGTTTTTTAACCATAGTGTTTTTTCTCTCCTAGTGTTTTACCACAGTGTTTTTGTTGTTTCAGGTTAGGTTACATCAGCTTGCCGTGGCTCGAATTTCACCGTGCAGGGAACGAGTTTCACACGGAAAAACGACTTTCGCTACCGTTGCTGAAAGATGAAGACTATCGTCGCGTAACACGTAAACTGTACGCTACACTTTCACCAAGAGCTTTTTCAATCTTGAAGGAGATTGATTGACGAAGAAGTAGAAAGGAGGGTAGCGGGGTGGGGGAGTTGCTTGAAGAGGCGTCAGCAAAAGCGTCCATAAATATTCTGCGTCGATTTTATAGGGTACGGTATCAGTTCCCCCAACTCACGCAATCTGTCACTTTAAAGAACAGTAGTCGTTCCTTCTCTGGAGCAAATCGCTAATGTCAATACAGCAAAAGACGTCTATAAATAGCCGAACACACCGACTGCTATAATTATTACAGAATTGTTGATAATCATACCCCAAGTCTATCTTTAATACCTAGTTTCGTTTTTATGTATTCCGAATTTCGGAATTTTTAATGCTCGCGTCAGCACACAGTTCTTTCACTCTCCTAATGTAGTAATTGGAGTTTTTTTTTTTAATAATTGTATTTATTAAAGTGCACACACACACACACACATACACGCACAATGTACGTAATTTGTTCTGAGTGTGAGTCAGTGCTGCCGGAAAAGACGGCTGTTAAAGCAGGTATTCGAAGAAGGAAATGCTCGTCTTCCCGAACAAACATAAAAAACATGAAGTATCTACGCTTTCCTTATCCAGCCGTAACTGAGCTAACATGTGATTGAACAGGATGTAAATTGTCCGGTTTCATTCCGACTGTATGTTATGTTTGTTAACGTTTAGCGAGTAAGGACTAGTGACCTACAAGTAGGAACTTTAAAGGTGCATGCATGCCTTCCTGTTGGGTTTCCTGTACCATTCAGTTTTGCAACACTAGTTCAAACACAGACAAGTGTTACGAAGGAATTCATTTTCCTATTTTTACCCTCATGAGAAATGGTTTCGTTACATTCACTGTAACCTATGTAAATGTGGCAAAAGCTAAACACGCTTTTGCCAAGTCAACCCCAAGTCAACCCCTACGCAAGTCAACCCCTACGTTTTAAAGTCAAGAGGGCTAACCTACTTTAATCTTCCACCGCCCCAAAACCCCCACTACGAGGACTAGTCTATTTCCGCCCTCCATACTGCAGCTAACGTTACTTCTACTGTTCTTTTTTAGGCTGACTATGAAATTCACTACACAGAAAAGAGCAAGAAAAAACGTAACAATAAGTTTAGTCTGTAGAGAAATTGTTTTCTTTGGAAGGGGCGAGAGAGGTAGGGATTACGAAATCAATTCTTTTAATTAATAAATACAGATGCAAACCTATTTACGTTGCCTTTTGGACTTAAATGCGGCCACTTTTCCAGGCCAGTTAACTTTCCGTCCTGTTCGCAACTCTTTTAATGTTTAGGTGGGTTTCCGCCTCGGAGGCGAGAAGAGGGCACAGGTGGATATTTTGACTTCTCCACAGGTTTCAACTTTTTAAAACATGGTTTACTTTTGCGTCCACTCCCATGATTTCAGGGAAAAAAGCAAACTCCCCTTTCCCCCCCTCCCGTCCGCCCAGCATAGAGCGAGCCGGGAATGCACCCTCCACCATTTTAGTTATTTATTCTTTTTTATTATTTTTTTTTTTTAGCATTTCCAGAGTTAGAGTTTTGTTTGTCTGTCTGTCTGTCTGTCAGTGCTTTTGTCAGTCAGTCTACGGCTTCGTGTATTGGACAAATGCGACGTAAACATTCGTTCGGGCGACTCTTATTTCGTCTATAGTGCTCACCAGCCTCGAATGCAAACAGCATAAAATTCCTATAATTCAAAACCATGGCCGAATTCGTATGCGCGTGGGCTATAGAGAGCTGGCGTTCCACCCTTTAAACTTGCATAATAGATAGATAGCAATTGGATGGCTCCTTTCTTTTAAGGACTTTTTCTCCTTGGCAGACAAGAACAGGATAAGCATTGTGGACGGAACAATTGAACAAGTAGGCGGGTGGACGAGTAGCGAGCGCACTTCCGCACTACTGGATTTAGCGCACTTTTTTTTTTTTACTCCGACGAAGAATGATACTCTTCGCATTGTGAGTCAGACGAAAATGAAATGAATGTAGAAGAACATCAAACAGATGACAAGTGACCCACACCCAAGACACCCATATCAAATCACTGACGTGAAAACGGAAAATACCGGGATGGGAAGTCAAGTGGTTTATTTAGTTAACGTTGAATAAATACAGATGCTAACCTACTTTCGTTGCCTTTCGGACTGAAATGTTAGACCGCCGGAGTCAGGGACATGCACAGCCCCCCCACCCGATAGAGCACGGACAAACGTTTTTCTGGATTCTTTTTTTTTTTTTTTTGGTGTTTTAACCTCGTTTTACCTCCATTTTGAGGGGCTTTAACCATTTCTACCCCTCTTTGCACCACTTTCTCAGCCGTTATTTTCCTTTTTTTTTGCGTTTTTGAGCCGGGCTCTTTTACACCACCGCTCCACCGAAAAAAGGCACTTTAAAAAAAAAAGGGTGGAGGGGGGTACTTTGCCGTAAGGGCAGGGGCTAGAGCTCCCCCCCCATCCACCCCCCTTACCCCTTCTGTGTGCACGTCCCTGGTCGGAGTGTAATTGAACCCTCGACCCTTGAAACCCCCCTCGAAAGGAAGCATTGAGTAAGTTTGGTATTGGTCACACCGAACTTACTCAGTGCTTCCTTTTGAGGGGGTTTATGCCTCCTGAATGTCATTGGTGTTGACGGCCATTTATAATCCGTCACTTGCTTTTTGATTGTCACCATCTTTAATGGTGTAAGTCGCCGGTTCCATCTGCCGCGAGACATAGCGCGTCAGTTGGGTGTTAGGTCTGTTCTCCTGTCTCGGATTTTAAATTTTTTGCAGGCGGTGCAGATTTACGATAAGCTCTAGATTTGCGGTTTGTTAATATCTCTGTAATAATGTGGCGCAGTGGCAACGCGGACCACTGCACTGTGATTTATGACCTAGCCGTCGACGCGCCATCATGCCTTAATGGCCGCGCGGGCCCCCGCCCTTGAAACGATCGGTCCCTGCCGTTCAGCCGTGTAAGTACACTCTGAAAACAATGTGCACAAACAGTACATATCAGTGTGTACCAGTATAGCCTCCAGAATTGTGCACTATCAGTACAACGTCGTGTACTTTTGCTTAGATAGTACTTGTGTACTATCAAAGCGACTTCCGAGTGTGTGGCTGGATGAACGGCAGGGATTCGGCTTTTAGCCTTTGGTCTTTTTGGCCTTTTGGCCTTTGGGATTCGGTTTCTGGCCACGCAATTTTATTAAACATAAAATTGCGTGGGTAGTAGGTCAATTCGGAATTGCTTTTCTTGACGATCGTTTAAGCAAATCTTTAATCACTCATTTTTTAAAGTTTGCGCCAGTAAAGAGTCACACGCGGTGCTAAGCAGAGCTCAGGAGCTTCTATTCGAGTACTGGAATCTTTCTGTGTGTGTATACACGATAAACACTGAAGGCATTGTCCGATTCACTTCGAATTTTGCACATGCATTCTCTGCCTTTTGTGGATTTACGTTAGTGAATTAATGAAATTGGGCAAGGGGGCTCAGGGATAAACACCAACATTAATCAGAAATCACGCATAAATCGTAACTAATCAGACTAAGACGGAAAATCATTCTGAAATTAAAGTACAACTTAATGACTCGGCACAGAAAATGAAACTTAAAAACACAATAAGCCGTTACTTTGAATTAATGGTTGATGAAAACTGAGGGACAAATTGAACCACCGATCGTGGAGTCTTCATTTGTTTAAAGAGTTTTCAAAACAAACAATATTTAATTCTTAAATTGTTTGAATATAATGAGACTGCAGGACTACTGGTACATTAATATTAAATCTCGAGGGGCTTTTCACGTAAATTACAATTTATAAAAGGTATAGACGACAATACTACGTACCTAATAAAAATTAGACTGCACTAAGTAGCCAGACGAGGGAACATAACAATAGCTTTGAATTTCTCAATGTTTACCGTTTTGACTTTTTTCAAAAGTAAAGCATACATTTGTCCTAGAGGAATGGTAAAATTAAAAACATAAAAACAACTTGAAATTTTAAAAATGTCCACTAGAAAACAAAAACAGTTCATTAGACGGATGAGCTAGAATTTTCCCCCGTTTTTTCTTGTTAATGAGTTCTATCCATGTTTTGGTCTGGAAATTCCTGGTGAACATATTTTACGAGGCTGCTCAAAATTGCGAAAGCTTCTAGTTGCTGTCTTACAGGCCAAACAAGATACGCCCTTGCTGCCAGGGAGATTGATGGTCCATCAACATGAATTTATATTTGACTAAACCTCTAAGGCTGAAGATACCTGATAAAGATCAAAGCGAGAAGATAGGCTACCAATTTGACGTGCAGTTCCGTTCAGATGTACTTCCGACAAACCTTTTGGCTGTTACAAGTATAGCCTAGTTTATAAAATTTCTGACGCAATTTACTTTAGACGTAATTCAGTCCAGGCTTACAAATTGTTAAACATACTGCACAATTATTGTTCAGCAATAGTGGCGTTGAGCATCGTTGCTTTTCAGTGGATGTCCTGACAGCAAGAATGTCTTGAAATTTAACTTCACTCCGCAGCTTTCAAGAACGGCCTTTGCTACCGTGCAAACAGTTGGGCGAGAAAAAACGTATGGCTCAACGCATGACATCCAACAACCTATGGCCAGCCTTCAAGCAAATCGCACACCTCACGAAGAACTGGAAACGCAGAATCGTGAATGAACGTGAATCGTGAATGAATGCTCCACAGGCGTGTTTTAATTACTTGTTTACAATCACTCTTGCTTTATGGCAATTTCAATTTTTGTTGTTGTTGACAACTACTTCATGGACAGTTTCTCTACTCCTTTTTTTATCGTACGAATTCTGAAAAGATTGAATCCGATTCTTAGATCTAAGGTTGAAATATTAGTCCACATGATGGTCAGTTATTCACAGTCCGTCCAGGACACGATGGACGACTATCTATGGAGGCGCAGAATGATTTGATTGACGTTACCCTGGCAACGGTCTTCCCCCTATTCTTTTCTTCCGTAACTCACCCCTCGTAATAGTTCAAGCACATATCCAATGATTGATCCATGCAAACGTTCTAGTTTAAAGGCCACTTTTCACCTTTTCCACTCCTAGATGCAGCACCGTCGTAGAATCTTCGAGCAATATAAAAAAAATAGCGGCAAATTAAAAACGGAACAGCACTATTTGCAGGAGCGCCGCGATTTTCTTAACTAAAACGAGATCACGTGACCCGCATCAGCCTATTGGATGACGGAGAATGTGGAACGTGGATGCTGTATTTAGAATATGGGCAACGCTGCTATCGAAATGATGAACAGGCGCCTTTAACTGGATGGCAAAACGAAACAACCATTCCAACAAATTCGTTTTGCGTAAACTCTACTTATCGCACCGACTAACTGACAGAAAGTGAAACGGCCAGTTGTAACACAGCCTTTCTGTGTTTTTTATTTATTTATTTTTATTTTCCGTTTTTATCTTTCCTCCTCCTCCTTTCCCTCCACCTGTTGCATCATCATTATAATTACATGGCGGTTGCTACGGTAATCTTGGTCGGTGGAAGAGAGAGAAAGAGGCAAGTTGAAGGCTGTAATGGTGTCACCAATTTCTGGAGTGAGAGTTGGGGAATTGAGGTCAACAGCGTCAGACAAAAAAAGAAAAGGAAAAGCACTTTCACTTGAGACCAACATTTGCTAACTATTTTTCTAAACCTGCCTCTGCTCTCTATTCGCGGAATGAACGGCGTATTACAATGGTTGGCACGCCGTGGGCGAAATCTGCCCTATATGCGCCTAATCTTAGGCAACTGCCAACCAGGTAGTAGCCTTCGCGGCCTCCTGATGAGTATTTAGATGAGTTTCACGTGCTGTGTGGTAGTTCTGTAAGAAGGCAGCGTAAATCCGTGCGTTTCTTTCATTTGCAGTGATGAAGCTCCGTCAGCAGTTGCTGCAGGCACACGCCACGTCACAAGTAACTTCTCCAGTGCTAGGGGAACAAAAGAGACAACACCTCATAGCGGTCTCGAACTGGAAAACTTAAAACCTCACAGAAAATAGGTTGATGCCATTTCTGCAGCAATGAGTATGGACCAACTGTATCGTTGCTTAGATTCAAAAATAATATGTTAGTGAATATAATATAATATATAATATACATTAATATATATTAATAATAATAAAAAATAATAATATAGTTAATAATATAATAAGTGAATATAATAGTATTATATCCAACACTGAGTTCATATTCCTGGGGTCTAGGCTTATTAACAAATCACCGGTGTGGGGTGTGTGAGCCCCTTTCCAGTGAGTGTGGAACTGGGTCCAATGTTATATGCTTTATTGCAAGGGCACAGGTGGATCACACAACGGGTTACAGGATGGCCCTGGTGGCCAGCAAGTATAATAAACATGGGTTTGCATCCATTACAGAGGCAAGACCCAGGACACGCCAGTCACCACTGCTAAACTGAGAGGTGACCTTACATCTATAATGAGCCATCATAACCGACACGTTAATCATTTTAATAAAATTTAAATATAAATATTAAATAAGCCCATCCCACCCTCGTCGCCATTACAATGTTAGCCTAATTTATATAGCTCCTAGCTAACCACTGGTGCGCGCGTATAGCCCCTTCCCAGTAAGTGTGGGTCCAATGAACACAAAAGGTTCAGTGACAGAATAGTGAGCACTGGCTTCCTGCCAGTGCCCCCTTATAAGCTTTATTGCAAGACAGGTGGCTCCACCTTAAGGGTGGACGACACTACGGGTTACAGGAAGGCCCTTGGTGGCCAGCAAGTATAAACATGGGTTTGCCGCCATTACAGAGGCAAGACGCAGGACACACCACTATCATCCCCTTGAGATGATGTTTTACTATGGTTGTAACGTCAACACCCTATAGAGATGCAGAATCGATTTTATTTGTTGCGTACCACTATTAAACGCCAAATTTCATTACAAGTGTCTTCAGGTTAGCCTTTAAGTAGTGGCAGGGCAGACCCCCTAAAATAGGTTTTTCCGGCCCCAGCACATTCAGTTTTGTTAGTAACAGTTTGTGTCACCACAGTGGCATACTCAGAGGAACAAAGAGGTGGGACGAGGGGGAGAAGTCATTTGCTCCTACGAAAACCCAAGACCAAGAGTAAAACTGGGAAATGACAAACAACCTTCACCTTCTATCCTTTCGATTTCAGAAGGCTCTATTTTTGCGCATTCTTTGCCTCAAGGATAGGGCAATACTGCTTATACTACAATGTTCTTCAAAATCCTATTTCATTCTTGCAAGCACAGTTTTATTTTTCCCGATCACTCTCTCGTAGAAAAAAAGGGTAAAATACTGCACTGAATATAAAAATGTAAATAAGGACTTTACTTCCGTTAAGAGAATTTCTCAAAATAAACCTCCTAAACCCCAAAACGCCAAAAACTGCTGAAAGTGCATTAGCCTCTGAAGTCGAGTGTGCCACGCTTCTGCATCGCCAGACTATTTTCACAACAAGTCGTCGATTGAAGTTTTCCATCCTTGGTAGATAAACCGCGAATTACTCCTTCATAATTTACATTTCTTGCATGTGGTATTCCACCTAGTACGATCTCCAAATCGCCACATTGACGTGGTTTTTGAGGGTATTTGATCGATCCTGAACACTTTTCCCAAAGAACGATCGCACCGAACGAGCTGCCATTTGATCCAATGTTATCAATTTAACAACTCAGCTACAGATAAAATGTGACCTAGGACGAACGTATCGTTCCAAGTGTTGTCGTGCTTATGTACTACGCAAAAATACGTTCGACTATGCAAGCTTACAAGCCTCAATTTCCATTCCACTCCATAATCCACACTTGAATACAACTGGTACATATATCTACCTCAAAACAAAACTTGTCAAGGATTCCCACCAAGCTTTTCGGCCGTGTGAAGTCGTGATATCAAAACGCCAAGCTCTTTCGCCAAGCTAATCCCACCGAGTAATAGTTCGAAGGTTAAATAATGAAATATATGAAAATTGCTTGCTGCGTAATTTTCAATTATTTCTTTTAATGTGCATATGTTTTATCTTGATGTTATCGTTTATCTTGTCGGGCGACACACTAGCGTGTGTCTTGATTTTGGACTATCTTTAACTAGAATTTAACTATCAACTTGCCTTAATTTCCAGACTTCACTTCATCCAACAACGGCATTGACCACCACAAGTGTAAAACCGAGCAAGCCGTTTGAACTCAATTGATCAACAATGTCACGGAGTTTGGTTATCCCCCCAGTTTATTTTTCTCGAGTGATTAGGCCAATTGGTAGTAGTGTCTTGACCGTAGGGATTTCTCAGGGGTGCCACCTAAAGCTCCCTACATTAGCACTTTGTGAAAGCTACCCAAGCACAAATAAAAAAAACCCTAACAAATTCCTCAATCTTTTCATCGTCTTATCCCTTGACGGATGCCTCAGACCAGTCCAGCGACAAAAAGCTAGTTTTGTCGGGGTTCCCTGGAATTTCGAGCACAGCGAGCCAAGTACAGCCGAGTGGATAGCCCTGGCCCTCACTCAAAGACACGGAAGCCGAACCTCGTCGCCGGTACACAAACGAACCCTCCTCGCTGTTCTGTACCAGTTCCGACCACGGGGATGGTAATTCTTGATCAAAACCAGTCGAACTTATCTTGCCACAGATATTCATAATACAGTTGTTGATATAGGGACATTTCATAGAGCTCCTTCACGTTTATACAATGGAGACCTTGGTCAAAATAAGAATGAGCGAAGTTGACCAGTTACTCTATGAAGAGCGAAAGAAATAATGTGAAACCCGTTCGAATCTTCCCTCTCTTTCCAACCTTCCGAGAAGTAAACTGTCGCTGAATAATCCATCCAATTTCATTCTGACCTACGTCTAACTTCCTGTCGTTGTCTGCCGTTATTCGGCCAGCCAATAATATCTACGACTGCATTCGTATGTTCGGTACGATAATTAAGCGTTTATGTTCAAGATTTAACGACTATTCCTGCCTCACGATCCCACAGTAGAGTTTAGAGGATAGGAATTTTCCAAAATCACGCAACATTCGAAAGGTTCCGTGAGGTCACCCCGTCGTGAATGCTGCAGAAATTGAGGTCAACGATGATGGATAGCTGGAGTCCCGCTGCAGAAACATTATGAAGTTTAAGAGCACTAACTTGCTGGAGATTGCAAGCTTGCTGTTTTTTGTTTTTTTTATGTAGTCTGCTATGAGGAAATGACCCTCCCCCAACTAAGCATCGTAGGGGGTTGTCGATTTGAACGACTCACTTCACAGTCCTACGCACAATATTGAGGATAGACATGGGTGGTCTAAAACGAAATTAGAATGAGAGCAATGACCTAGTGGTGGTATCCGCAGGACGAAAAGCCAAATCAGCTCGAAATTGGTAAATAAATGCGAATGCAAACCTATTTACGTTGCCTTCTGGACTTAAATGTCAGACTGCCTGTGCGGGAATTGAACCAAGGACCTCTTAGGCCGTGGCAGTATGGCTAAGTGGTAGAACTTCGACCTTTAGTCTGGGGTTCAATTTCCGCTCAGGCAGTCTGATATTTAAGTCCAAAAAGCAACGTAAATAGGTTTGCATATGTGTTTATCTTTGTGGTATCCAACGATTCGTTAGGATGATCCACAAGGATCAAATTCCCACCCCCACCTAATCATCCGAAAAGATTGGATTAAAAAATTCGACTGAATGGAATTTAAGTTTCTTCTAATAACAACCTAAATGCGAGGAAAAAAAGGCAGAATTGTGAGAATACGGGAAATAATTGGGGTATAAGCAGACATTTTTTCTTTTTTTTTAATTTGTTTTCTCGATTTTATCAGAATTTGTAATTGGCTTCATACATTCTTCTACTGAAGGACCGTCAAGCAATTTTTTTTCATAAAATTAATCATAACCTTGGCAAACCCTTCTGCCAGCCATTTATTAAAAATTGTACCTTTACCGAACGGATTCTTTAGATAATGGTTATTTTAAGGTTTTTTTTTTAACCTTAAATCACCAGAAGCAAAGTAACGCTCGTGTGGGTAAGCCAGATCAGTTTTGAAATCGACCAGAATCTGAAAGAGGTCTTATCTAGAAGTAAAGGGAGACAGCAAATCCGGATATTAGAAGGAAAACCTTAGGTCATACCAGTATCTGAAAGATTTGAACCTTTTGGCACGTTTTCTTTAAATCAATTTTGAGGTATTTTTTTTCTTCTTACGTTTGAACTTTGTAAGTAATAGTAACTTTATTAGTGCTGTGTTTCTTTTTAAGTGGTGGATTGCTATAAGTGGCCTCTTTTGAGCCCTTGCATCTCCTTTTCACTTTTATTTGAGTGAATAGATTGCTTTTATTATTATTATTATAGAAAGACAGTGGAGCCAACAGTGTGAACACTGAACAGTTAACGACGACAAATGTGCATCAATATTGACGAAACTTACGTGTTATCATGAGTTCTGTATTTGAATCGAGATCTTCGCTTTGGACCTCTAATGCAATAGATCATTCTACTAACTCAACACTATCATTGCTACTAACTTGGCATATGAAATTAGTGCATAGCAAAACAACGCCTGAATTCCAGATCTCGGACAGACGTACAAGTTTGTCAAGTTAGCAGCGATCTTGATAGTAGGGGGGGGGGGGGGGCCTTAATGGCGCGTCGACAGCTAGGTCATTAGCACCAACCAACCAACCTCAGTCACAGTGCAATGGTCTGGGTGCCACTGCGATACACATTCCAGAGACGTTAAAAAAAACCCTAAATCAATATCTTATCATACATCTGTACCACCCGCAAAATTAAAAAAATCCCAGACAGGACAGACTTATCGCCCAATTGACTCACTATGTCTCGCGGAAGATGGAACTACGGCGATGAACACCATCAACATGGTAACAATCAACTAGCAAGTAAGAGACCGAAAGTGGCCGCCGTCGTCGTCACCAATGAAGAGGCACACCCCCTCCCCCGCCCCGCACAAAAACAAGCAAATGAGTAGAGTTGGTGTTACCAATACGCAAACGGGTTAACGCCACCTCTTCCCGGCGACTGCAGCGACACGCCGAGTGACACCCTTCTTGATAGCGTCGAGTTAACATAGTGGTCTAGTGTGTTGGAGGCCCAATTCGAAAATCTGGGTTCGATTCGCGGAATCACGATGACATGTGAATTTTTCCGTCATCGCTGTTGCTGACTTGTTATCCTTAGCCGTTCACAATGTCAGCTCCACAGCTGTTTCTTAGGTGGAATTGGAGTTCAAATTATATTTCGTTGCGTTCGAGTGAACTCTAATCCGTTTTTTATTTGTGCTCCTTCACAGCTGTGAGTATGGGAATACGAGCTCTAATGCTTTTTTTTTAAAGCTGTTTAATTATTTACACATCATTTCATTTCTTGAAATCTATATTTATCTTTGCTGTTTTGCTGTCGTCGTGTTTGCGATTAGTGAAAAGACAATTCGATTTGTAACGCATCATCATGCGGCTATTTTTTTCCTTGCAGAAATAACGCCAATCATGAGTCGCCGGATTACTAATGTTGTTGTTTTTTTCCTTTACAGAAATAACTAATGGTACAAAGCTGCCGGAAGTGTTTCGGAACACATGAATAATAACGAGGAGTGATGATCTAAAGACCTACCTACTCGTTAAGTCGAAACGAGCGTCTGTGATAAAAGGGGTCGAAGGCAGGCTTCAACTTACTTTCTTTCAAGCCTCCCACATTCTTTAATTTGGTTGTTTCATTTTTATTCTTTTCCCGTTTGAACATCGGGCTGTTAAAAGGACATATACCCCTTCACACTAAATTCGAGCATCCTGAGTAAAATAGCTCTTGCATCATTTACAGACGTTAGTTTGATTGTCGCAAAACCGTTTCTCACTAGGGAAGAAAATAAGAAAATAAATGCCTTTGCATCATTTAAGCGCGTCTGAAGTAATGTTGCAAAACTGAGTCGTACAGGAAAGCTCACCGGGAGGAATGTACCTTTAAAAGGCAATAAGAAATTGGACGTTCAGAATACGGCCTTTATAGTTTCTTACCTTCTTTTCCCCGTTTTACTCTGTAACAAGTGTTGGAAATTAGTGAGAAGAGATGTCTTTTTAAGCGAATCTTTGACTGGTTTGGTTAATTATTAAAGCGAAGTAATTTTCGAGTAGATGAAACAATACCTCGCCTTAAAATCATGTTTCATATGTCTCCATATTCGTGAAGGAATACCAAGTCCTACCGTACGTGGAACCTAAATTTCTTCAAGTTTTGGCGACGAAATGCTAGTGGTTCCAAAGAAGAACGATATAGGTAGGTTCCTACCATCTATCGTTCGATGTTTGACAATTGCGACTCAATAGACTTAAGCGTAAACTGCCAGACTTGGACGTTTCTCAAAGCTCCCCCTGCTGAAGTCGACGAGCTTCCCAGCACAGCTATTCATTTCCGAATCTCCACCTAACCACCTTAACCCTTTCGCACCACTGCAGCCAAACAGCAACCAGCCAGTTTCTGGACAGCAATTCTGAAAAGCACCCCCTGTTGAAGCCACCGAATTTCCCAGCAAGGCAATTGAATTGTCCATCTCCGACATCAGCCAAACAGTACCCAGTTAAAAGGTCACAAAAAAGTCCCAATTAGAGCTTGTGAGAGGTCCAGGTGACCCTGTACGAAGTGTGCAATCAGAGAGGAGCGGTGAGGGGGAGGGAGGGAAGATCGAGGCTCAATGACGCGTCGATAGCTACGTCTTTAGCGCCAACCTCGGTCACAGTGCAGTGTAGGGGTCAGGGTAGCCGGCTGCAAGCCAAGGGAACGTTGGATAGAATCCATGACCGACCAAGATACACACTGGACATTTCCGTTAGAATATTGTTCACTTAAAGAATGCGTACCACAATTGACTTTTTATACGTTAACCAAAACGATTCTTTGAAAAGTAAGTTATGGCAACCGTTAGTGAGACGGAGGATACAAACTAGACCACTGGTCGGTTGAATGTGGCGGTACGTTTTGAAGTTTTTCTTAGAATTTCTTTGGATGGTATTGGCATTTGATTACATCCAATATCTAATTTTATTTCCAAAACTATACGATGCAATTGACGAATCACGTTATCAAGGCTAATCATTTCTCAGTGCCTAAATAGTACTCTTACTTTCTCACTGAACATTACCAAAAGGTTTCTCAGAATGCATAGCAGAGTCAAGTACTCAAGGTTTCATCAAGGGCGACTAATTTTCAGTGCATAAATAGTCCCTTTAGTATCCTACTGAACACTGGCAAAAGGTTTCTCAGAATGCATAGCAGAGACAAGTACTCAAGGGTTCATCAAGGGCGATCACTTTTCAGTGCCTAAATAGTCCCCTTACCATCCTACTGAACCAGAAGATTTCTCAGAATGTGCAGGTGAGAACCAATTTCTCACGAGTTCGTCAAGGCCAATCAATTTTCACTGCTAAAATAGTCCCATCATGAGCACTAAAACAAGTGGCGCCTTATTATCATCTAGCATGACCAGCAAAACAGTAATTTTTGACACTACCAGAAAGTTTCTCAGAATGCGCAGTTGACAGTTAAGTTCTCGACGGTTCGTCAAGGCCAATCATTTCTCAGTCCTAAATAGTCCCTTACTATCTTATTGAACACCACAAAGCTTCCTCAGAAATATTCATAATTCCGGAATGTACGTTTGGTTAAAATAAAAGGGTAACAAAACAAGTGTGAAGACTTACGGTTGGTGTCCTGACTGAATTTGTCCATCAAGTACATGCACTTTGGCTGAATTGGGTCATCAATAATTGAAAGATGTGATGCTGGTTCTTTTAGGTGGCTTAGCACTACAGTTTGAAAAACAAAATATGATTACACTTTACTGCTAATAGCTTCTTTACTACCATGGATGTGCTGCGCGCGTAGGAACTGTTCCGAGAAACTCCCGTGTGTACTCTCGTCCGTCACGAGATTCGCTGGGGGGGGGCTCTTGGATGGATGACAAGGCATCCCTACCCTAACTACTTGAATGTTGTTTGCTTG
>JAHWFP010165151.1:15866-28853 GCA_023313725.1 Lithobius niger | reverse complement strand
TTTACACTCAATAATTAAGGAGGCACGTGGCTTGTTTGTTGTGTAAAAAGAAATTTCTTTGCGCATTCCTTCGCTTGTTGAAATCAAGTGATACATAGAACTAAATAATGGTAGACGGCGCTAGATGCTTCAATTGTTAATCGGTGAATAGAGCAGTGACACGACGTAGTATTATTGTATATAACTCTATGCTGGAGCCTTAATGGGTTAGCTGCAAGGGGCACTGCAGAGAGAAACAGAAGGGCGTCATACTGCAGCCGATGCTGTCAAGGGTGATTTCTTAGACCTAAAACGCCCGATTTTTGTTGTTGGAGAAAACAACGTTATTTTAAGCCTAAGAAATCCGCTCTTCCGTTGTTTTCCCCTCCATTTTTATGTAGTGCACCTTGTAGTTATGCCCTCCAAAACCCATACTGGTGCCAATATGGCGGCAAATGCCACTGCTCTATAGGCATCTTAAATGTACAAATTAAACGTACAAACAAAAATAAGGGTAGTTAGTTTTTTCAGTCACGCTTTACACCAGTTCTGACATACCGACAAAAATAGATTCTTTACACAATCGCGACAGAGAATCTCTGTGCAAAACCTGTCTGTATTGTCCGCGTAATTTACCGACACGTCCGCGTGCCACTTGGCCGACACCTATAAAATATTGTTGAAGTATGTCACACAGTTGGGACAATTTGCACAGGGAAAAAAGTGTTAATCCAGTAATTAAACGGTTATCAGCTAATTCGTCTTTAACCGTCCTCAATCCATTAACATAATGGGCGTGGCAGCTGATTAGGATTGTGAACTTAACATGGAATAGTCGGGTGACAGAAGCTAATTAAAAAAAAAAGTTCAAGCAAAAAGTGGTTCTTTTGTAGTTCAAGCATCCTGCAGCACTGTATTCTCGCCAACTATAGTGCCAGATGAAAAAGCAAAATATGGAATCCGGTTGCGAAAAAAAATACACTGCCATCAGTCAGACAAACTAAAACAGGAAGACAGAAAAAACATGACATCCCAATGACAAGCTGAACTTTGTTGATAGTAAAATTGTATAACCTTCACCTGCAATGGATCAATTGCAGGTGAAGGTTATACAGTTATACTGTTAACAAAGCGCAGGTCGTTAGTGGGAAGTCTTCACGTAGTCTTCTGTACGGCTGTAACACTGAAAAGACTTTTTTTTATTTTTAAATTAATTTCTTTGAGCCTTAAGTCAGCCGAAGCAATTTAATGCTTGTATGGCTGAACCGGCTCAATTTTGAACATTATCAGACTTTTTTGAGAAGAAGAAATATCTGGTAGTGGGAGAAGCCAACCCGGGGACTTGAGCCGGGAAACCTCCGATCATCGTAGGGGCCGAAAGATTGTCCAGAATTGACCAGAATAGTTTCCATTGCCGCTGAAGGAGCACGGTAGCCTCTCACGCTACCCTTTCCAGGGTTCGACCAGATCCGCAAACCTCCAGCAACCAGGCTGAGCTCTCTCACCGCTCAGCCACCATGACCACCAACGACTTTGCAACGACTTTGTCCGTCCGTCTGTCCATCGCTTTTTTTCAACTTCAGAACGTTACCAGACATAGGAAAACTGTTTTCACCATAGATACAGAGACCAAAAATTAATTTACAAGACATAGCAAATTAAAACATTGTTGGTTCCTTATAGCTATAGTCTGTGCAGCGTATCTTGAGTTCTGCAGGTATTTTATGTGCGGTTACGTCTTCCTGGAGGGAGCGACTTTAATCGACGGCCGCCATTGATTTTGTAACCATCTAGGCTATCAACAAGGCACTCTGCTATCGAAAACGTATAATCGCTTATCTGTGTTCGTTCTGGGGCGAACTCAGATAGGCCGCGGACACTATAATAGGCTTTCCCGACGTAACTCAATGAAATAATAACATTTGATCGTCGCATTTAAACACTACAGGAAAAACTACTCTGTAGATCGGACAAACTCTATGAAGCATGGCGTGACGCCGACAGAGTGAGCGAAGCGAATGATACGGCTAGTATTCGTTAATGAAAATTATAAAAATAATATAAACACCGGTATGTATTAAAGAAAAAAAACGGAAAAAAAAAAACATTCATTTCACAAAGCACTACTGCGACGTTTCCAAGCATTCCCTGGTTTGTTATCAAGCACTTTATGACTGAGAAGACATAGTCATCTTATGCTATACAAATCATTAAAACGGAAAACACAAAGAACATACTAAATAAGGCCAACGCCAGCTTGGAAATGGAGAATAGGACAAACCTGACTTTTTGCAGCTACTGTTACGTCTCACCTGCATGCAGGCAAAAGAACCAGGTTTTTCTAGCGTCTGTTTTCAAGCCCACGTAGGTCCTTTTTAGTATGAGCCCTGTGTTTTCCATTTAGATGGTATTTTTAAAGTGTATTTCTGACTTTCGCTTTTAACCGTATATATTGCTTGATAACGTAGCAGGGATTACTTTGAAACGTCGCAACATGTGGGTGGCTTTAATCGATGGCCGCAATTGTTTTTGTAACCATATTGGATATCAACAAGGCACTCTGCTACTGAAAACGTACTATCTATTATCTGTGTTCGTTCTGCGGAGAACTCAAGATAGGCCGCGGACACTATAAATGGAAAAGCCAAATTACGTCAGTGACCACGATTGAAAAAAGACCAGGATCCGAAATGCCTGCTGTGGCACCAACGCGAAATTATTCAGTTGCTTCAGGAAATATAACAATGCGGCCGCGAAAAATTAATTTTGTGTGATGGATACATTTTTAATTGTAGTGAAAATACAAAATGCACCCACCTTCCAAAAAGTATACCTACAATGTGGTCGCAAATAAGTTTTTTTTTTTAAAGGGTCATTGTTAGCTAGTGTTTGGCTTACTTTCTATAAATATTCCTCACACTTGCATATGTACGTGAGAATAAAATCGTAGCCCTCTCGGATATCTGTGAACGCTACTGCCTGCGTTCATTATGCGTTTTGTGGATTCCTCCACTATAAATTTGGCGCCCGAATAGGGACTGAAACCCTGGACCTCTACTCTCCTGTTATCACGAAGTAGTTTCTGGCAAGTCAACGGTTACCGTCCATTTTGTCGGCTGTTCATGTCATTCTTAATATTCCTATCGGATGAACAACTTGAACAGCAGTTTACTCGCTAGACAATTTATTACAATTTCCATTTTTTTTTTTACTTCATAGCGAACTTTTACAAGGCACTAGCTGGAGTGCAGAACGTCAGAGAGGCAAAGGAACCGCCGTATTTGCTGAAGATATAATTCCACCGATATGAGTACACGAATTCAATCCGACTAACGTCCTTTACTAACGAATGTTTACGATACCCTAAAAATCTGCCTGATCACGTACATTGATTGCTGTACGCGCATAAGCTCAGAGAGTTGGTATTCTGCTGCCGAGTGCACAGTTTGCATGGCTGGCGAATAAATGGTTAGAACTCAAGTCCTGCGTTTAGTGGCGTGCACAAGGGAGTATTGGGGTGGGGGGGGGGGGGGCCTCACCCCCCCCGCTCTTTTTAGAAAAAATGCCCTTTTGGCCCTTTTTAAAGAAAAAACGTGCCACATTTTGCTTTTCTGCACTGAAAAATGCTGGTCGCAGTGAGGAGGAAGGACCTAGAGCCCTGAAAAGAGCAAAAAAAAAACTAGGAAGCCCAGGAAAGGGGCCAACAAACATTAAAAAAAAATGAAAGACAAGCCCTGAAAACTAAAGCCTCATCGTGCCCTTTCACTGAAAGTTGCCCCTGCCCTCTCCGATGTCTGCGAACGCCACTGCCTGCGTTCATTATTCGTTTTGTGGATTCCTCCACTACAAATTTGGTGCCCGAATAGGGACCGAAACCCTGGACCGCTACTCTCCTTCTCTAATCACGAAGTAGTTTCTGGCAAGTCAACGTTACCGTCCATTTTGTCGGCTGTTCATGTCATTCTTAATATTCCTATCGGATGAACAACTTGAACAGTTCATGCTCAGCAGGCGAGATATCACCGTAAGTTTAATTTAAATTCATAACACTTTTTATGCGCGATAACATCGCTCTTCAGCAACAAGCTGTGACAGAACCAATTTGAACCCATCGAAATGGTAATCTAGCGCTAAGCCGCCGGAGGCCATCGAGGCGCCTGTCTGAATATATGATCTTTCCCAACCATCTGTTTCTTAAGAAGAAGAAGAAAATCATTGAACCATGGATTGGATCTGCGACCACGTTTAGGAAGCCATTTTTGAAAATGAAAATAAAATGAAAAGGATCTCGTACCGGGATTCAGGTATAGGGTTGCTCATGCTCATGAGAGCGTGACAATGCAATTAGAATGGGTAATTGCAAGAAGACGTGTCGTAATGGGCCTCGCTTGACGTTTTTATTCTAAATGTCTGACTATATTTAGAGCAAACGCATTCTATCTACATCAATAAAAAGTAGTTGCAATACAGCAAGTGTTGTAAAATGGACACAGGGGCCACCGGGCGGCACAAATAACGCGGAATGTCTGCTGGCAAAAAAAACTTGGAACAATCTCTTCTAATAGTGAGGGTATTTGACGATTGTAAACGGAATGGTTGTTGGCAATAAACTGAAAACTTAACTTTTAATGAATAAAGTAATGGTTCGGGTATATGAAACTTAATATTAAACCGCTGGTTAAAGTGTCTGTCGTTGTGGACAATTAAAAATTAAGTTCATGGCGTCCGGTTCGCTTCGCTCACTCAATCGGCGATTGTTATTCAGTATGCGCAAAAAAAATCCATAACGGGATATACGCCTTCCGCGGCAAACACACGAGAGACCAAACCGTCCCAATGTTGCATAGCACGGGCTTCAGCTCGTCTAGACATAAGAACAGAATGGTAAAAAGAAATAAATAGTCGAATTACCTAATTTTTAGCTGCTGTGGTTATTTCAGGATGGAGAGGAACAATTCTGCTAGGAAATATCTTGATTCTTTTGCACGCTGTAGTCGAAATGAGCACAAACACATTTTTGGGTCCTTCTAAACACTAAAACCTCGTACGAAACGGCAATAAAAATAAATAAAAAAGAAAGAATACATTTGAAAAAAAAATTTAAAATAAATAAAATCTAGAAAGTCACCTTACTAAACTTTGTTGGTAAATTAATGAGTGAGTATATGAGTTTTATTATCTCCCAACCAACCAGCAAACAGAGGTGTGAAGGCTCATATAGGTGTGTTGGTTGAAATTATCTATGAATTGTTCACAACCATCAGTTAAGAAAATGTTTCATGTATGCTTTTCTTTTAGGCGTATTGATACCCGCCCAAGCTACAGGGTCAGATTTGGGAAAATGGGGTGGTGGGGGTTTTCCAGAACCCATCTTTTGGGGCCCGTGCACTACTAGTAATCAAAGGGGAATGGAAGGGTGGGGGAGGTAGGCGTGGAATACAAGACTGCCATCAAGATCGAGAAGATATTTCACTTTTAAAATCTCAATGAAAGTTCGAAAGTTGTAAACGTTCTTTACTATGAATTTCATTACATTGGCTTTTGCACACTGTCGTTCTAAATATATGCCAAGAATTTCGTTACACGACACAAAGAAGTTGCTGTTTCAAGTACGTGGGGGGGGGGGGGGCACAAGTACAGTTCGAACAAAGATTCAACAACATCCATGGTTGATAACCATAGCTGTTTTTAGGTCTAAAGTCGCCCTCCCACCCCCCCCCCCCCCTCCCACCCCCCAAATTGCGGGGTTCTTGGCCCGGACCTCGTGTACATCCTGACACGTCCGCCACTGCCAAGCTGTCACAAGCGCTACAATAGGCACGAGCTGACTAATTGGGGGGGGGGGGGGAGAATAGAGGCTTAAAGGCGCATCAGCAAAATCATTATCGCCAACCTCAGGCACAGTGCAGTGGTCCGGGTTGCCACTGCGCCACACACTACAGAGATGTTAAACTAACCCCAAATCTCGATCTTATAACTAAATACAGATGCAAACCTATTTACGTTACCTATTTACGTTGCGGGTTCGATTCCCCGCTCAGGCAGTTTGACATATAAGTCCAAAAGGCCTTTGGCTTTACCGTCTTTAATCTTGATCTTATCATAGATCTGTACCTCCTTCACATGGCTTACAACTGCATCGTAAGCGCATGGGGTACGACTGTCTTGGATCGCCCTACAGAGCAATGAGGGGCGTGGCAATACGATTTAAAAAAACAACAACAATTATTATGTTTTATGTTTAGTATGTGTTTGCTGACTGGCTTTCTAAGCCACTTCAAAAAATGTAATTACCTTACATTTTCCTTTGGTAAGATAATTAATTACTCTTTTGAAGTACCGGTAATAATAAATTAACGGCTAAATTGTTCTTGCGTGTTTTTTAAGTTCATATGAAAATACTTGTATACCTAATAGCAAGAATTTGTAGGGTTGGAGAAGAGGATTTGTGACTGAGACCCATACTGAAACGTCTTGGATACAGTCGTATTAGTTCAGTCTTAGTTTATAGAGGGCGCCACGTGTTTTATGTGGGAATTTCTACTCAATTTTTAGCCTAAAATTAAACTAAACTAAAGGAAACTATCTTATATTTAATTATTATTTAGCCTACCTTAGTTGTAATTTAGTTTACTTTAGATTTGGGCTAAAAAAATGAGCAAAAATTACCAGATAGAACACGTGGCGCCCTCTGAAAACTCGGACTGAACTAATGGGGACGAATCTAACTTGTTACAATAGGGACTTTTTAGAGTTACAAATTCTCCTCCCAAACCCTATAAATTCTTGCTAGGCCTACCACATGCAACAATCTACGCTACACTGCAGTTCTGTGGGTTAATGGTTCCTACAGTACGTTTTAATGGTTTTGCCATTAATCCCTCAATTGGAACATTTAAAAAAATCAAGTTATAATATTTTTTTTTTAAATATTGATTTCGAACCAACAAATAATTTATACGCCCTACTTTGACGAAATTGAGTGTTTACTGTTTTCGAGTAACCTTTCATATCGGGAAATAGGCGTTGCTGAAAGTGTATAAATCTTCAAAAACCCTTCATGTTACGAAATAGTAACGACATTTTATTGAGAAAAAAAAATAAGTTAAATACCAAGCAATAAACCTAACCTTAAAGGCCCCACCCTCCTTCTGGATTTTAAACGTTCCTCGAGGCCAATATTGGTGGAGGAAAAAAAAAACTAAACGTCTCATTCCGTCTGCAACGGATCCACTAAACACTGTCAGTTTTGTAATTAACCTTGGGCGTTTACTGAAGTGTTAAGATATAGCTACCAATTTTCCCTCATGCCGCAAAAATAGCCTACCATTATATATTTTTTTAAAAGCCTTAGTGGGGAAACCACTCAATCTACAATGAAAATATTGCTTTTCGGGGAAAACCACATCCCCAAATCCTGTTAAAAATGGTGTCAGCCAGTAATGCAGAGATCCGTTA
The DNA here is from genome assembly GCA_023313725.1 of Lithobius niger. NCBI lineage: Eukaryota > Metazoa > Arthropoda > Chilopoda > Lithobiomorpha > Lithobiidae > Lithobius > Lithobius niger. The sequence goes on along the minus strand of JAHWFP010165151.1, from coordinate 21,416 downwards.
TGGAGCCATTCATTCTCCACGACAACTAACCTGGCAATATTTTTTGGCGTGACAAACTTTCACTGCCGACACGGAAATCGCATGAGGTCACTACCTTTTTTTTTAGTCAGATGATTGTATCACTGTTTTTTTTTAGTCTATGTATGATCGTATCACTTTTAGTTTTTATGATACCAAACTGATAACACTACATTATGATGTCTAAAGCTATCGGAATGTAACGACTTTCTACTACGTTGTACCAAGAATTTATAGGGTTGCGGAGGAGAATTTGTGACTTGAGACCCACACTGAAGATACATTCACATTAGTTCATTCTTAGTTTATAGAGGGCGCCACGTGTTTTATGTGGGAATTTCTACTCAGTTTTTAGCCTCACAAAAATTAAACTAAACTAAACGAAACTAGCTTATATTTAATTATTATTTAGCCTAGCTAAGATATAATTTAGTTTACTTTAGGATTTGGGCTGAAAAATGAGCAAAAATTACCAGGTAAAACACGTGGCGCCCTCTGAAAACTCGGACTGAACTAATGGGGACGAATCTAGGCGTGTTTCAATAGGGACTTTTTAGAGTTACAAATTCTACTCCCAAACCCTATAAATTCTTGGTTGTACCAAGGGGGGGGGGGGGGGAGATGAGGCTTAATGGCTTGGTTGTACCAAGGCTCTATTATACAATGCCAGTCAGATCTTGGATGAAAAATAGAATACGAGACTGGGTTGGACAATATGGGCACTAAAAGCGACACTGATGCGATTGATTTGTCTTGTTGCCTCTGTCTGTGAACCGAAGGTACAAAAGAATGCTGCCACTCTCCCTTGAAACACTTTCTGGATAAACACACATGTTGCTATTTACTGAAAATCTATGAGCAGTTGGGAAATTTAATAGCGTAATCCGGGTGATTACTGAGATTAACGGTTAGTAAATTACTCAGCATTTTGTCAGTTGCCGCTATTTGGCAGTCGACGGCTGAACTCATTATAGAAAAAATCACCGATGAGATTTGCTTGCCCAATTCCTAAATAGACCTCGAAGAAATGAAATGGGCCACTCGTGGCGGCCATTTTGTCTAACCCCCAAATGTTGTTGTAAGTCGGGTTGGATAGTTTACTGGCCATGGCTGTACTTAATGGTAATACCACTGATAATTGACCACACATGGTACTACCGATAAATTTTTCGCCTTGGTCCCTCCATCTTGTTTTTATGTTACGTGGTATTCTCGTTGCAAATACCACTCGCACCTAATTGAAGTATAAGTTAATCACTCGTTGTATTCATAATCTGATTAAAATACGTCTCCCAAGCGCTCAGTGTTTATTTCAGTTCGGAATGCAACTCGTGGTTTTCGAAAAATGATCGACCTGGGCTCGGTATCGATTTTTGAGTTAACGACGAAATTGAAGCTTTCTAGTTTACTAACGCGGTCGTTGAATAATAGGGGTAATAGATGCACTGGCATCTCCCCCCACCCCCCACTTTCAATCTGTTTTACTTGTTATAGTATTAGAATACGAAGAGCAGCCTTCCCCCCTCCCACTTTCGCCCACCTTCATTCATACTGCAGAAATCACAAAACTGGACGATAGCAGAAAAAAATAAGGCCAAAACAAACTAATGTAACGTGAAAAAAATCCAGGCCTTCATCCACGATGTCATTTACAATTTGCCTCTGAGACGCCCAAGCGACCGCGGATGTGGCGACGTCTAGTGAACGATTTTAGAAGGTTGCTCTCTGCTCTGCGTTCGCTGTTTCGCTCTTCAACTATGGCTTATAGTACAATTAGATAATTATGAATCGGTGTTGAAGTATTATTACCTTGTTCCTCTTCGAAAATGCAACTGGCTAAACCTTTCATACACCGTTGAATGCACTCCACGAACCGAGTTGTGATATCAAACAAATTTCACAAGTTCGACGATCCGTGATTTTTCTACTATTACGTCATTGTACATACTGATTTTTTTTTTCACCTAGTTGTTATTCTCTTTTTCATGTGTGTGCTATAAAATCCTCTTATACTCGAAACGTTCGTTATAAGGTAAAATTATAAAACATGGGGGCAATGTTGTGTGAAATTTAGTCAGAGTTTTTTATTTTTTATTTTGGATTTCATAAAAGTATGAAATGATTAATTAAAAAAAAATGTGGAATATTACACATAAATTTAGTACTTTTATGTTTCTACTTAACTAAACTAAAAACAGTTATTATTTTATTTATTTACTGATCTATTTTTAATTTTCTTTATTTATTTACCGATTTTTTGTTTTGTTTACTTTTTGTTCCATGTGAATCGTAAGCTGGTAGGATAGCATAAGTTTTCAGCATCTTGGTCATTACAGTCAAATTTCCGCAATACTAAGACTGGAAGTCCAAAATCGGTTATTTTGTGGAGAGGTTAGGTCAAGAATACGAGCTGTTCCTCGGCAACAGATGATTCCACAATTTCATGGCACAACAAATTTTTAATTTTCGGAAACAATTGTAGTTTCCTTGGTCACAAACATACGCAAGAAAATCCTGATTAAAAACACCGTAAACATAAAACACGGCTTCGTAACATCGCCATCTTGGAATGGTTCAACCACTGATTCTGACCATGGTTGAACCATTCCAAGATGGCGATGTTATGAAGCCGTGTTTTATGTTTACTGTGTTTTAATGAGAATTTTCTTGCATATGTTTGTGACCAAGGAAACTAACAATTGTTTCCGAAAATTAAAAATTTGTTGTGCTATGAAATTGTGGAATCATCTGTTGCCCAGAAACAGCTCGTCTTTAAGACTGGAAGATTCAAACGTCCAACGTCTGTACATTATACATATACTTACTTACACATAAAACCCGTAATTACGAATACATGTAAACTTTATTTTGCTTTAAATTTCTTGGCTTAAACTGCACGACCTTTAAACATTTTAACCATAGCCTTCCTACGTACAGGAAAGAAGTAAAAATTTGCCTCACATGAGTGCTGTTAAGTTCCGGGCGTGTCTCGGTTGTTTGTTGAGAACTTATTGTTCCCGCCAACTAAGTCGGAACCAGGCTCTGAATTAATTTGACGTACGGCGCACTGATATGCAAAGTGGGTTTCAGGATCGTCACGATTCTTCCAGCGAACAACGCGGAATAATTTCCGAACACAGTCGCGTACACTTTCCCTTTTAAACTTTCGTTTTATCTGTTGTCATGACTTCATTAGTTAGGCAAACCGCACACAAGCTTCCCGAAGTGCCTCTACAAAAATGGTGACTTGTTTTGAACTAGATTGTCTTTTTTCAGGCCACGCCCAACAATTCGGGGAAGAAAAAAACTGGACTAAAAGGGTTATCCCAAGTTACAAAAACCGATACAAAGTAACCAGTTGAACATTGTTGAGTTTTAGTTTTTTTTTTTTAGTCGTAACAATTTTTTACGCACGTGTGAAAGTGAAATAAATAAAAATGAATGTCAATTTTATTTAAGGACGTAGTATTTAAAAGGTGTCAGCGTGTTTATGTCAATAAACAATCTGTCATCGGCTCGTTAAATTTAATGGGATCGATCGAAAGATCAAAGAGGTCAAATATTTACGACCATTATGAAAAAAGAATTATAGGCCATTTTAAAACGAGGCGGCGCTCTTATTAACGGGTACGGTCCTGATTTCCAAATTTGGGGAATGCTCTGATACGGAAGAAAGCTTACGACCCTGGGAAACATATTTTGTTTATTGAGAGCAATAATGGTTCTTGGTTTCTTGACAGGCAGTCATGTTTTCTTATGTATTAAATACCACTTCGATGTGAATCGGCTGCTTTACCGAATATTGACAACAATGGCTTGGCTATTGTTGCGACTCGAAAGGCTGGAAGCTGTAAAGCTTTTGTGATCAGTGTCCTTATAGTGAACAGTGATGTTTTCTTAGTGCTTTTGTGCAACTCTTTCATTGTTAGACCATTGTTACAGCAGTGGATATATATCATGAAGAAACACTGATGCAACAATGCTGCAACAATGAAACCGTTGTCTTACCACTAGTAAGAACCACGGCTAGGCGTGGGTTTCTTACTTACGTAAGTAAGAAAACGAAGGCGTGGGTAGCCGTACCGGCTGAGAAGACTATTGCAACGACTTTGTCCGTCCGTCCGTCCGTCGCTTTTTTCAACTTCACAACGGTACCAGAAATTGACGACCACTGTTTACAACGTTCGATTCAGTGTCAAAAGTTAGTTAAATAACATGGCAAATTAAAACATCGTTGCCTCCTTATAGCTAATAGACTTCTTCGACGTAACTAAATTAAATAATAACATTTCATCGTCGAATTGAAATCCTAAAGATTTGTGTTAACGCAGCCGTAAAATCAAAAACATTTTAGCTTCGTTTAAAAGAGTCTTGTCGAATTGTTGCATGAATGAATAGGCTTACGATCGAACCAAATTCTCCATTAGGCCTATCTGCTACTTACGAAACTAAAACTGCCGTTAAAAAAATTAGACCTAAAAATGGAAAATTAGATCTAAAATCACGTTACCATGGCAACGTCAATACTTGCTACGAGTCGCTGCTGCAGCGTTTCTCCTGTCCCTTCCCTACTACCACTGATCTATATTAAACAACGTTGAGCATTACGTTGTAACACTGCAATTGTGCGCGCGGAGGCATACCGTATTGCAAAAATGAATAGGCTTACTGTATACAATCCAAATCTCCGTTAGTTACTACTTACGAATTTAAAGTTGTAAATTAGGCCTAAACGCTGACAATTATGCCTAAACCATAAAATTAGCTTAAAAGCACATTTGTAACGGGCAATTCTGATGGTTACTGTTTTTAGATTATATAATAGAGATAGCTGTTGTACTGCATGATAGAGGTGTGCGCCTCAACATTGGAAGTGGAGGAACTGTACAGAAGACCATTGCGACTAGATAGTCGCTGTAGCCCCTTGTTTTACTTAAGTAAGTAAGAAACGAAGGTCTTTGGTTCTTATTTAAGTAGTAAAAATACAATCGCTGTCCATATTTATGTATCCTAAATCGTTTCTAAAGTATTATGAAACTATTTCACACTTTAAATTAACAACTATTTATTTATAAAATAAGAAAAAAGAATTCTAGGCATAGCAAACGAAGGCTTGGGGTTCACGTAAATCAGAAAATGAAGGCCTTTGGTTCTTACTTACGTAAGTAAATCTACCTACTGCGGCTGTCAATGTTTGCGTATCAATATTTACGTATCAATGTTTCCAAAATAATACATTTATTACAGCTGAAAAAGACCAAAAGGAAAGATTAAAATTGAGTAAAATGGCATTTATTTGCAGTTATTGAGTTTTAAAAACGGAGTTGGAGCAAAGAACGTTCCCGACAACAATGGCTCGTTATGCTATCACAATAATGACTCGGTTACTAACAATGCAAATCTTTGTTGTACAAATATGTTCGACGATGATTCGGCAACAATGTACTAACACTGTCGCTTTATTGCAACAATGGCTCGTTCATTAAAGATCCAACTCTTCGTTGTACAAATATGTCAGACGATGGCGTTCGG